>SNQJ01S0026909.1:5157-62354 GCA_010110895.2 Picea sitchensis
CCATTCATTAAGCACATAAAGAAAATTGATGCATTGGTCAGTCCCAATGGCACAACTACAAATTCATAATGTCCATACCTGGTTCTAAAGGTTGTTTTGCTAATATCTTCTTCCTTGATTCTTACCCAATGGTATCCTGATCTCAAGTCTATCTTTGAAAATATATTTTCCCCTCTTAGCTGATCAAAGAGGCCATCAATTCTAGGTAGAGGGTATTTGTTCTTCATAGTGGCTTTATTTAGCTGTCTAAAGTCAATAAACAGTCTCAACGTTCCATCCTTATTTTTGACAAAGAGTATTGGCGCTCCCCAAGGTGTGACGCTTGGGCATATGTACCCTTTCTTCAAAAATTATTCTAGCTGCATATGTCATTATTTTAATTCTATTGTACTCATCATGTGAAGAGTTTTTGATACTGGGACAACTCATAGTACTAAATCAATAGAGAAATTTATCTCCCTCTTAGGTGGCAATCCTGGTATTTCTTGGAATACATATTTAAACTCTTGCAATACTAAATAATCTTCAAGGCTTGGCCCTTTGCTATTTTCTGGCTCCTCCACATGAGCTACATACAATTGACATCCTTTCCTGAAACAACTCTTCATTTGTAAGGCTGAAATCTCCCTTATAAAAAAGGGTCTTGGAATTCCTTTCACATTGCTCTGTTTTCCTTCTTCATCAAGACATGCAAATGTCTTGTTATGAAAATCTAGGACAACACGATGTTTGTCCAACCAATCCATTCCAATTAGGATATCATACAATATAATAATGGAATGATATTCATATCATCGTTAGTACTCAATCCATTCAGATTTATTGGACAACCTTTAACAATCTCATTGATCCTTCTTTTGGTTCTACTGGCTAGTTGAACCAAACTTGATTTTTCAAGCTTAGTTTTCTCCAAATGTAATCTATCCACTATTTTAGGATCAATGTAAAATGGATTTCTCCTGAATCAATTAAAATAGCAACAAGATGATTAATTGTCTTACCTTCCACTTAGATCATATTGGATTGGTATTTTGCTTGTTGATCTTCCAAGGATGCATATATTCTTCCCATGTCTTCTACTGTTGTAGCCTCTTGGATGTTGTGCATGGTCTTCGTTTTATCTCCTTTGTGAGGGAAATCATTGTACAAGTGGTCTTCTTTACATCCTTAACATTGGATTGGTGTTCTTCCCCCTTTTCCAAAGGAATCTTCTCTCTTGGACTCATCTTTAGCAGATTGATCTTGTTGATTTTTATTAGGACCGTTTCTGTTGAAAGGAGGTTTGAATCCCTTCCTTCTCTGATCATATTTATCTCTCTTCTTATCCTTCCAAGATTTCTATAAGGACTCTCTACCCTTTCCTTGTTCAAACAGGTACTTAGCCCTCCTGATGGTCTTTGTCAAAGTTATGGGCTCATCATATTGAATATTCTCTTTATAAAAGGATGGCACTCCACTCAAGAACCTATGTATCTTCACCTTCTCATCCTTTATAAAACCTAAATTCTTCATTAATCCCAAGAACTTATTTTCATATTATGCCATGGTCATGCTTCCTAACCTAAGTTCAAATAATTCTTGCATTTTCTTGTCATATAATTTCTCTAAAATATACTCCTTCTTAATATACCTCTTGAGATACTTCCAGGTGATCCCAATCTCATTAATGTGTTCAAGTTGCTTAAAATGATCCCGCCACATAACATATTTTCCATGCAAATGGTATGTGGAAATTATGGCTTCTAGGTTAGATTAGTAGTTGTGCAACTAAAAATTCTTCATGATTCCCATCAACCATGCTTCAACATCATCTTTCCTTTCTCTTTCACCATCAAAGGACAATGGCTTAAGATTCCTTACTCTCCTTCCAAACTATCCAATTCATTCCTTCTTCTTTGGTGCCTAGTAGGAGACACTTCTGGACTACTTATGGAGTCTTCATATGCATAAAATTTCCTTGTTGAATAAGGATGTGAGTGATGTCTATGAATTCTTCTAACACTTCTTGAACGACAAACTCTTTTGTAGTTATCTCTTCTTTCATGTTGTTTTCATTCCTCCTCATGTCTTGAGTATGATCTATACTTTTTCTTCCTATTAAACTGATTTAGGCTTTACATCACTTGAGCATTTATTTGATTTTGTTCTCTCATCAAATTCTCATCATCTTCTTTGTAACTCTTCACTTCTATTCTCAAGCTTCTCGTAGTCTCTACCAATGTTTCTTGTTCCCCTCTATTCCCGTGCCCATTTGATTCTGTCTCTCCATTACCGACATTGATATTTTGACATTTGGATTCTTTATCATGACTGAAGGCTCCCTCTCCTTCCTTCGTGTCCCAAATCTACATTCTTATTTTGAACTGATATTTTTATATCCCTTAATTCTGCAAAATGTGCAAGAAACCATTTTTGTTAGAAATTTGCATATTATAGACATTTGTCAATTAATGCTACATGTCTTTTTTCTTCTTAATCCATGAAGAATTATATCATAGTTCTACCAATTCTAATAATTCCAAGTTGTTTTCTTTGAACCATCTTTTCAACGACTATTCTCTTGCTCAATTCAGAGTCTTGAGTAGAAATTTATTGATTTAAAAGGCAACGAAGGGAATATGCATTAACACATGCAACATAGCTTCAACGCTCAACGACCGTTCGATCATTCCTCCAGATTTAATATTGACAGTTGATCTAGTTTTCTTTGGATTAAATCATGATTGTCGATTTTCTCATTGGCCACCTAGACATTCCATGCAACCAAAGTGCACACCAGTCGTCCGATCTTCCCTTGATTAGATCTCAACCATCGATTAAAATGACTGTCCGATAAGATCTTGGATTGATATTGTTCGTCGATCTGTCTTGATGGATTGACTGCAGGTCTAAGGAATATCTCCCCATTTCAAACTTTCATGGCCTCCAAATTAAACCCTTGAGTTTCGCTGCACTCACTTTTCACCTATACTTAGGTTCTTTTCCAAGAATTTCTCCATGGGTCTAAGACTTTTCATCCACCCTTCTGTGATCTCCATAAATTTGCACCTTCGCATTCCACCATGCTCATTTTGCACCCATACTTAGAGCTTTCTAATTATTTCATCGTAAGTCTACAAGACATCTTGAGCCGTTGGATATTTCTCCCTCTGGGCCGTCCGATCTGTGACACATGGTGACCTCTTGGGTCGTCTGATCTGTGATACGTGGTGACCTCTTGGTTCGTCCGATCGAGTCTCCATACTTAGTCATTTTCCATATCTCATTGTGGGCGGCAGTTCTACGACACTTTCCTGACTCTTATATCTGTGACACCGTCCGTCCTACTGATTCTTGATACTTAGCCATTTTTTAGATCTCACCGTGCCCTGCAACATCTCCATTCTTCTCTTATTCATGAGCTCGTCCATCTGACCGACTCTCCATACTTATCCAATTTTTGAAGTCTCACGACACTCTGCGGGACATCTTCATCTGACTGATCCCTTCTCGATACTTAGTCGTTTTCAAGACCTCATTGTGTGTCTCTTACACTTAGTCGATTTTTGAGAATTCACTGCAGGGCTGCGGGTTCACGCCCATTTCTTCATCGATTCTCCGCCGTGCTCCCATGTCCGTGATGTCTTGATACTTAATCATTTTTTGATTTTTCGATATCTCTTGTGTTGATGTTACATATGAGGTGTCCTCCGCATGGGCATCTTCTTCACTTTCTATATGACATGACATCGATACATGTATTGACATGTGGCACTAGACATGGCATTTGCAGAGCTTCTTATTATATCATTGATGTGGACTCCCTTTGATGTGTCACTCACATGGCACTGATGAGGTTGCTATCATGCTGCTGACGTGGTCGAGATGGCCCACCGGGCATTGGTCCCCAATATTTTGATCTCAATCATTGAACTATAGAGATTAACAATTGGAATTTAACCATCTCTGGATCCAAAGTTCTTCACAACAAAAGTTATTTCCTTGTGTGGGGTTCCATACTCGCCCATTCTCATTTAACCATGTGACTCCTCCTTTTCTTTACAAACCATTTGTATTCATTTTCCTTTATGATATATATATATATATATATATATATATATATATATATATATTTATTTATCGATTGTCGCCATTCACGTCAGTCCAAGCAGTCAGGACCTTCCTTCCGATATTGACACTGCTCATATCTGTAGTGAGATCCGTTTGAATTTCCAATCTTGTGCAGCCTCGAATCTATTTTATGCACAAACATATTCATTCTTAAATCATGGTAAATACACAGAGCTCTTTTAGAGATTCAACAATGCACAGTCATTTTTTTCAGTCAAAGACTCCTCAATGTACATGGGTATTCTCTACTCCCTCTTTCTTGATCGATTCATAGACTATTTCCAACTAAGATCCTCATGCAACAACTTTTGTTGTCCCATGCTGAAGTAATCGATTTCCAAAAGAAGTATCGATCCTGTAGCAGGACTTTAAGGCCCGATGTTGTAACCTACATCTCTGATACCACTCTGTGACATTCCCAACCACCAGGTTGGGACACACTACTCCAAAACACTCTAATTTCACTCTATAATGTGCCCAACCACCAACAGGCTAGGTCACGCTATTGCAAGATCTCATCTCAAGAACGGATTTCAAGCTCATGATCCAAGATCGTACTTCTTGACCCAAGAATGAATTTCCGATGACCATTACTTAATAAAGAAGCATGAAAGAAACACAATAAAAATACATGCAATAATAAAGATTCATGCTAAACTTAAAAATAATGCTTAAACATTCCATGCACAACCATAACCAACAAGAAGACACATTAAAGATACATCTCTTAGAGATAATAATCAATACACAACATAAATAAATATGCAAGCAAAGGATACCCTCATAGAGAGCACTTATCTTAGATAAAACCAATCATTAACTAGTTGTAGGCCAAGGACATTCCACCCAACCTTAGACGCAGTTGTTCCAAGTCTCAAAAGTAGGTCACCCCCGATCCATGGCTACGAATCCACAAGGAGGATTCTAGGGCGACACTCAACTTCCCAAACCAATCAACACTCAATATCCCAGAAGTTTCTCAACACACAACAATCCAAAGTACACCAACTTTTTTCTCTCCAGCCTGTACAACCCAAAGACAATGAACCCCCTTCATTGCCACACAGTCCCTCAGGTTGTCCACTTCTTTCTAGGGATCTAGTGCATATGGTCCAGAATCTCCATACTGGGACTCTTAGGACTTGCAGTTGCATACCAAAATTAGCACATGCCAATGCACCTCAAACATACATGCACCATTTCATGACTGGAATACACCATCAACTAATACAACCAACAAAACAATGGCTTCTTTCTTCAACAATTTGTTCCCATGTTCCCACCAAGAACCATAACAATTGGATCAAATGATAGATTGAAAGATCAAATGGGGAAGAGAAAACGAAGAGGAGGAACCTGAACAACCCACAAGAGGTGTTTATATAATTATATGCAATCAAGAACCACATGACATTCCCCCAAGAAGCTCAGGTAACCACTTTTCTCAATTAAAACCAAGATGGTGAATAAAATTATAGTAAAATACTTATCCCCTTTATCCCCCTCTCTCGTAGAATAATAACCCCCTATAACTCTTGTCCTTGTCCGTCTTGCAACCAACGATGTATTTTATTACTTGAAATGTTCAAAGTAATACATTTCATTAACACTCCATCCTATTTTAATCGTTTGGGCGCTTTGACCTCTCATCAAATAAACAAAATACATTATTTAATCTGGGGATTCAAAACTGGGGTATTACATTCCTGCCCATACATGGCCTGACAAAAACTCCCTATAAAGGCTATGATCATGGATGGGTTGGAGACCTTGGTCATATGTTCCTATTTGTTAACTAGGCAAGATGGTTATAAGTTTGCTTACTTAAGGATCAATTCGTGAAGAAGTGTCACATTTTGTAGAAAGAGGACAGACTCAAAATTGTTGAAATCCATCTCTTGATTGAGCATTCAATGCTCCCTTGACTAAGAGTTGAAGTCAACACATTTCTTTGTTGAAAGTTAAATTTAACCATTGATAAATAGTGTTAATAGAATTAATTAATTTATTGATGAAAAATTAAATCTAATACTTGAATTGAAATTAAATCTAACACTTGAATTGAAGTTGCACTTTTGGTTGAGAGTGAAATTATATATTTAGTCACTCTTCATCCACATCTAATTTTTCCACTATTTTCATTGAGTACTGATCTTTGGATTGAGAACCCATGGAAGATAGATTACCTTGCGACCCAATTACCTTGTGATTTGGTTGGAAATCTCATGGGAGTCAATTTCTATGGATTTTATGTTAGCACAATTTTCAATTAAGCATGTCTAAGTTTGTATATTTATGGTTGTTTATTAGTTTTTTTAAGATGACAATTTTGGCAACCAACAAGAATATTATTTCTGCAAAATACTTTTTTACAATCTTCTTTATGTTTAGGTTCATTTTGGGTTTCTAAAGATAAATATTTTTGATATGGAAAACATGTTCCTCGATATCTTTTGGTTCATAATGAACATCAAGATGAACAACTAAGATGCCTTTTATACTAGAGTAATGTATACATATCCTTAAAATTTACAACTCCAAGCATCCATGTATATGGATGAAAACCTTCCTTATTTTCAACACAACTACAACAAAACTCTTCACAATTTTATTAGCCATAGCCCTTTTTAGGTGTGTGTGGGGTTATACCATTGGCCTAAATTTATATATCATTTCTGATTTCATTAACATATGAAAATTCCTCCAATGCTTAGTGATGTAGGATCATCTTTGGTTGCAGGAATTTGCTACTGTGTTAAATGGTATCAGATCAAGTTCGGTACCTGAGTTGTGAGAGAACATTGCCCGAAGGTAAGGCCTGTGAATGTTGGTCTAAGTGAGGGATGCAAGACAACTCATAAGGATTCCATTGCAAAGAGAAAGAGCAACAAAAGGAGGTGCAAGAAATAGAGAAATTGAAGAATTAAGAAGAAGAATAGAAGAGTTAGAGAATAGAAGAAATGGAAAAGTTGAGTTAGATTCAAAATCCAAAGAAGAGATTGAAGTTGAACAAAATGTCTAGGAAGGAGACCCAACAATGCATTTGATATCCTTCTTGAGTAACAGAGGTAGCGCGAGGGTTGAAGTTTCATGCTATGATGGATGTTTGAGGGATAAAACTATTATAGATTGGAAAGGAGAGCTCGAAAGATACTTTGAGTATGAGAATGTTCAAGATCCCGATCGTTTTCATTTTTCCATTACGAAGTTGAAAGGACATGCTGCACTTTGGTGGGATATGTTGCAGAAATATGTAGTAGATAATAGATTAGAGAAGATTAAAAATTGGAAGAAGATTCTTAGTAAAATCAAAGAGAATTTTTTACCCGTTGACTACCAACAGAACTTGAGTAGACAAGTACATAATCTTAGGCAGAAAGAGACATATGTGTGTGTATATATTGAATAATTCTTCAAGCTGTCACTTAGGTCAGGGATAAAAGAACATGAGTATCAAAGAGTGACAGGATACGTGAATGGGATGAAGTATCATATTCAGGATGAGATGAGTACAAATTACTTTTGTAATGTATATAAAACCTATCAGGTTGCTTTGAAGGTGGAAGAGAATATTGACATAAGATTGTGACATAAGTTCTAGGGAAAAGTAACTAGAGGTAGAGGCAGAGCAAGTGCTGCTAAAGAAAATGAGAAGGAGGATGAAGCGACCAACTGTCGAAATAAAAGAGGAGGAATAAGTGTTGGTAGAGGCAGATTTTTTGGATGAGGTAAGTATGTGATTACATGTTAGATATGGCATAGAGGGTCACAAGGCATCGAAATGTCAGGAGAGAAAGATCACAACGAGACGAAATGAGGCTAGGACACAAGTCACCCAGACAAATGAGACAACAATTGTTGGTGGGAATGTGGAAGTACTTCAACAAGAACAAGGAGAAAAAATGATGTCGAGAAGAGTATTACTCAAGTTTGAGACAAAGGAAACATAAGAACCTGAATAAAGAAAGAGAGTTTGAAAACTAAATGTAAAATTCGGGATAAGTGTTGTCATCTTGTCATATATGGCGAAAGTAAAAAAAAAATTGGTATCCACTGAAGTAATGGAGAAATTGAAGCTGAAAAGAATTCCACATCCTAATCCATACTGAGTTTCATGGTTGCAAAAAGGACAACAAATGACTGTGATTGAGCAATGTTTATTGAGTTTCCATATTGGGAGTTTCAACGAACAAGTTTTATGTGACGTGATAGATGAATGCATGTCATGTATTTCGTGGGAGATTGTGGATTTTTGACAAAAAATTATTCCATGATGGCGGAGAGAATTCATATGAATTTGTCAAGGATGGAAAATGTTATAAGTCGGTACCAATGTTGGAAAAGAGTATGGACAACAATAACAACAAGGTTATGGAAAATAGTAACAACAAGGTTATGGATGATAGTAACAACAAAAATATGCATAATAGTAAGAGACAAATCATGTTATGTTCTGCTAAAGAGTTTCTAAGAGAGAAAAAATAGAGTGGTTGTTGTTTGGCCATAATTCCAAAAAGGATTCAGGAGACTGAGAAAACAAATTTTATATTAGCCGAGATTCAACACTTGTTGAAAGAATTTAAGGAAATTGTAGCATATGATTTACTGGCAGGGTTACCTCCATTGAGAAGTATATCACACTAGATCGAATTTATACCAGGATTGAGTTTTCCAAATAAAGCACCTTATCGAATGACTCCAACATAGAGTGAAGAGGTAAATAGGCAAGTATAGGAGTTACTTGATAGAGGATTAATTTGAGAAAGTTTGAGTCCTTGCATAGTACTAGAAGTTTTGACACAAAAAAAGAATGGTGAGTGGTAGATGTGTACATATTCACGGGCTATTAATAATATTACCATCAAGTACAAGTTTCCTTTATTGATAATGGATGATCTTATAGACTGTTTGAGTGGCGCTGAGTAATTCACGAAGATTTATTTGAAGAGTGGTTATCATCAAATTTGGATAAGTGAAGGTGATGAATGGAAGACAAGATTCAAGAAAAAAGATGGTTTGTTTGAATGGTTAGTCATACCCTTTTGGTTAACTAATTCACCTAGTACGTTCGCGAGGCTGATGAACGAAGTTTTGAAACCATTTCTGGGAAAATTTGTTGTCGTATACTTAGATGACATTTTGATTTTCAACAGGAGCAAAGAAGAAAATTTGGAGCATGTGAAGAGAGTGTTACAATGATTGAAAGAAGATGCATTGTTGATAAATCTAAAGAAGTGTACGTTTTTACAAAAGGAGCTTGTATACTTGGGTTTTGTGGTTTCCAAACAAGGTTTAAAAATGGATTCTGAGAAGAGAATGGCTATTTTATATTTTCCGACGCCTAAATGCACTTTTGATGTGAGGAGTTTCCATGGAATGATGAGTTTCTATAGGAAGTTCATTAGAAATTTTAGTTAGATTTGTGCGCCTCTTACTGAATGCACAAAGAAAGGTACATTGCAGTTGACAACAACAACAAATAAGTCAATTGAGGACTTGAATAAAAAGGCAATAGAAAAACTAGTGTTGGCACTTCCAGATTTCAAAAAGGTGTTTCAAGTAGACTGTGATGCAAGTGGGATAGCGATTGGAGCAGTTTTGAGAAAATAAGGTAGATCGATAGTATTTTTCAGTGAGAAGATAAATGAAGAAAGGAAGAAATACTCTGTTTATGATCAAGAGTTTTATGCTATCATCCAGGCCTTGAAGAAGTGATGCCATTACTTGCTTCCAAAGGAGTTTGTTTTATTTATTGATCACAAGGCACTGCAGTACATTAACAACCAAGGTAAATTGAATCATAAGCATTCTAAATGGGTAGAATTTTTACAAATTTGTATGTTTTTTTTGAAACACAGGTTATGGAAATCAGCAAGGTTGTTGATGCATTGATCCGGATGAAAGTATTGCTAAAAACCATGTCAGTTGAAGTGGTAAGTTTGGAATGCGTGAAAGGGTTGTATGAAGAGGATGTAAATTTTGCAGAGGCTTGGAAAGCATGCAAAGAACCATGGAGTCTGGATGAACACCATTCTTGGATTACCATATTCAAGAAGGATTCTTGTTTAAGAACCAATATTTGTGTATTCCATAGAGTTCATTACGGTTGAATCTCATTATAGAGTTACAAAATGACGATTTAGGAGGACATTGTGGCATGGAAAAGACCACAACGTTGGTGAAAGAATGGTACTTTTGTCCCAACGAAGGAAGCATGATTTTGTGATGGTGGTAGTAGATAGGTTTTCAAAAATGGCACATTTTGTAGCATGTAAGAAGACAAGTGATGCTAGTGAAGTGGCTGCCTTATTTTTCAAAGAAGTGGTGAGGTTACATGGTCTACCAAGGAGTATTACTTCAGACAAAGACACAATATTTCTTGGTCACTTTTGGAGGACACTTTGGAAAAAGTTGGGTTCTAAGTTGCTATATAGTTCGACCTATCATCACCAAACATATGGGCAAATAGAGGTGGTAAAACAAAGTTTAGGAAACATATTGAGAAGTTTGAATGGTGAAAATCCTATTCAGTGGGATTTAATTTTGGCACAAGTTGAATTCACTTACAATGATTCAATGAACAAATCTACATGAAAGAGTCCATTTCAAATTATTTATGGAAGTTCACCTAAAGGGGTGGTAGATTTGGTTGATTTACAGGATCTAGGAGATAAAAGGAGTGTTGATGCAAGTGATTTTGTAGACAATATGCAAGAACTGCATGAGCAGGTGAAGCATAAACTACATGCAAGTTGTTAGCAACATTACTTGTCTTCGGCATCGGGATATCTAGGTCTACAGGTTGCACAAGGAGCGCCCAAGCGCAACGCATAGAGGAAGTCCTTTTCGAACTTAAAAATCAAACGAGCGGGTAAAATTATAGTGTCAACGGTTAAGATCCATCCATATGAGCAGATCAATGGTTGGAGGGAAATTGCATATAGAGAAGTTGTGCCGAGGATAACGCAATGGATGATGCCCACATTTTGTGCAGGAATGGATGGCAACTGTTCATCCCAAAGGGCGCGTGGCACGGGATTTGGTCGCGTCGGCTTTTCGGCAGTCGCGAGTTCAAAGGGTGGAGGTTTTATGTCGTTGTACATCTCGAAACCCCGAACCCCGAAGTGCTGATGGAGCCCAAAGTCGGGCCCGCAGTATCAAGGGGCAGTCTCAGCCGTCCATCTGAAGCAGACACCTGGTGCGTGATGAGGCTTTCTGCCTTTTCGCCCATCGCGGTTTCGAAATGCAAGGAGCAACTCCCTCATATCCCCAATGTGCGAAATGACGAGAGCGTCCAGGACCTGGGGCCCACAACAACATCGGGTGATTTTAGGACCATCAGATTTGAAGGACGCGTGGCGCCCAATCAAGCCATCTCGGCGTTTCGCTCATCGCAATTTTAAGAAGCAAGGATCAGCCCCTTCATATCCGCGAGCGCCGAAAGCACAGTTGAGAGTAAGCACAGGGTCACAGCCTGTGGTCACTGGGGAAACAAAAAGAGCTGTGTAAGAGGGGCCAAAGGCACTGAGTTCAGTTACAGAGGGGATCATCGCGATCACCAGGTGCCATCGGATCCGATTTCAATCATGTTTCTCGTTTGGAGTTAATGAAGGCAAGAACGGGTGGTTGAAACCTCCTTTCACTCATTAAGTGTGACGTATGGAGGGTCTGGCGAGCGGTCTGCTCGAAGGGGGTCCTGTGTACCATTTTTTCCAAAGAGCCATGCCGAAGTCTTTAAATAGACATAAAAGTCTGCACACACTAGCTCGTCACTTAATGGCTCAGCTACCTTCCTTACAGGAGTCATGTGCAGTTAAGGTGGCGTCTGACAGGGATTATCCGTCTGAATTCGGATGAAGGGACACCAAGCCTTGGGTGACTGGACATGCCTCTGTGAGGTGAATTTTCCTGAGTATATAGACTCAGTCTTTGTATTTTGTAGAGGATCGATGGTTGAGCAAAGCTCCCGATTGTAAAGTTTTGATGAAGCGCTGGTAGCTCTGGTTAATGTATATGACATTTGAGACTTCTTACTTTATGGATGTCATCCTCTTTCCCATTTATTTGTTTACTATGTTAGAACAACTTGGATTTGGAGGATCCAGTCGAGTTGTAGATGTTATAGGATGATGTAGGTTGGATCACTGTAACAGTTGCATTGTCTCTAATTGGTTCCTGTGATTTTCTTAACGCTGAACGACTTGGAATTGGAGGATCCAGTCGAGTCATTCCTCAGCTCTTTGAAGCTCTGGACCAAGAGGATCTTGGCACTTGATTTTTTCATCCCTAAGCTTCCGAAGGCCTGGCGCCCAAGGCAGTCTTGCTCACCCTTCTCACAAGTCTTCCATCTACCACCCTTTAATCCATTTACTGACAGAAGTTGGATCAAGACCTCCCTTTCTATCTGCATACCAGGCCCAATTTCCTGATTTAAAGCTGTATTTTCTCGAGCCTTTACCCATTCGATCACCCCATTAAATAATCGTGACATAAAACTGATGGGCGTTGGGCTCTGCTCCTGCAAGCAATCCAGGGGTGACTTCTGACGCTAACACAAGCAATAAACAATATAAACAGAGAAAAGATCTGTGATGAGCCAAAAAATATTTAAATAAGGAGAGTTAGTCATGGCTCACTTAAGAAAGGAACGATTTCCCAGAGGTACATATAACAAAATCGAGTATAAGAAATAGGACCGTGCAAAATCTTGAGGAGAATTTCTGATAATGCTTATCAGTTGGAATTCCCAGACAAGTTCGATATATCTCCAACATTCAATGTTGATGATATGTATGAGTTTCATGAAGGAGAAAATGATGATGATGAAGGTTCTTTGGATGGATAGGAACAAAAGTTACTAGTCAAGCAAGCTGAATAAGTGTGTTGTCGCAAGAGTTGACTCTAAGCTGTAATAGAGCCAAGCCTTAGCACATTTTTAAAAAGAAAAATTTATTTATTGTTCAGAACTTGACTTGAGTTACAACAAGCCAATCCCTAAAAATGATTTTGAATATACTTCTGACCTAATACACTCAGAGATAGTTCTCTCAACAGCCAAGGGCTTTTTACTCAGGAATATTCAATAATTACAGTAAGAAGGCCAGATTTCTTATTAGAAAAGATTTTTAATCAGGTTGGGGATTGATCCAGGAAAACAGTCCATTGGGCATGGAGTCAAGTGAAAACCACAGAAAGGAGATCATAGCAGTGATCGCATTACTTGCAGAAAATGAGGCAAAGTAAGTCTATCTTTCAACTATAAATAATCATGACATAATAGCAGAAAAAGAAAAGGAAAGGGCCATCACAGTGAAAGCATCTATCAGGGATGAATTTTCACTACGACTTTGGAAGAAAAAACTAAAGGCTGATGGCTAGATACAGAGCACTCATCTGGAGTGAATTCTAACCAGTCACCATTTAAAACAAAACTCTTATTAACTGTGTGAAAGGAGCATGTAAAATGAATTCCAAACATATTTTAACTCAACTGATAAAAGAACAGATAGATTAAATGACAAAAAGGAGGACATAGTGAAAGAGATGACCGTAATGAATCTCATAATATCAAGAAATCGTGTCACTCTGTATAATTCCATTCCGGGATCTCAAAATAACTCTGCGTTCCAAAAGGAGCTCTCTACCCTCGAGATTTATCCCGGCTTCCCCCCCCCCGCTTTTTTTTACAATGAATGCATCTCTATATAAATTCCCTCTCTCAAGGAGGTTGAAACCGCCTCATATCATAACTGACAGTTAACTAACTTCAACTGTCTTTAACTAAACTAATTTAAAATCATAAATAAATCCTAATTTCTAGCAATGTATACAGTTTAATTTGTATCGATGCGCAAAAATCTCTGTAGTTGTGGGTAGTTTGTAATGAATAACCAGATCAACATTAGGAATATCCAGACCACGATCAACTGTTCATATCAGATGATTGATCTGAAGAAGCCAGTTTAACTGCGTCATCCTTTAATAGCTTGTAGTTTACTCTCAAACATTTTAAGAAATGCCTCCACTCTCAGATCAAGCTGTACAGGGTCCTTGACAGTGGATTGAATAATGAATTCTGCTCCTCGAATCCCAGAATCATTTCGTGTCCTCAGTTGAACAATATAACCAAGCTGCTCAATAGTTCTAAGTTGATTAAAGGCTGCTTGCTTGGCACTGAGAACAAAAATCTCTAGTTGAACGTTTATCTTGGAGTCATCTCTTAGCAGTCATCATTGCCGTGATATCATTCTTTGAACATCTAAGCGCACGAATTTTCCCGTCGGCTTTCGGACTTTCGGAGAAAAATGCGTAGTATGAAAAACGATAATCAAAACCCCGAAATTGCGTAATTGGTGGTTTCTTTTTCGTGGTGTTTCATGCATGCGGCACGTGTTGGTATTATGTTTTTGTCGTTTCTTCAGTTTTTTCTTTGTTTCTTCAATCGTTGTAGAGTTATTGCAGAAATCAGTGGCGAAGTCATGATAGGGTTCAACACAAACTCGTTCGTCGAATAGACGCTGGAGGTACTGCATTTATTTACTGCGCCTATCACTGTGTGAGGCCGGGAAAATGATAAAACACATCTCATGTATCTTTCAAAACCTAAAAATTTGCAGACTCCATCTTAACAACAACGACCGGGAAAATAATAAAACGCATCCCATGTATCTTTCAAAACCTAAAAATTAGCAGACTCCGTCTTAACAACAACAGATTTATAATACTAACCCGAGATTCTGGCGTAACATATATATTATGACCGTTTTTGGTGTTTCTTAGAGTGTCTCTCGACGTCATCATCCATACAAATTCACATGTTTCAGGTATCATGGCATTATACAGTGACATGATTGGTATATGTACAAACGACTCTTGAGGTACACGATTGTGAAGGTAAAATACCCCTTCTGGCCTATTGCACAGAGGAAAACTTCCTCCCTGCACCATATCGCTCTCCAAAAGTTCTTATCGTGTCCCAAATTTTTAACTAATGGGATACACCGTGTTGTTGCATAAAACTGTCATCAAAACTCTCATCCAAAATCGCAGTCATAATATAGTTTGTATAGAAGCGTATATATCTTCAAAATAAGAATTTCTAGATCTGTAAAACTTGACAGTGAGCTCTAATATATCTTTCAATAGATCGTTGTGGAGTGGTGTATTGGATGCCGTTATTTTCAGGATTTTGTTCATGCAATTGAGGACCTGGAGCTTCACTTCTTCGAGTAGATTTCTCATGAGCTCTTGGGTTACCGAGGCATCCTTTGATATACTGTAAATACTCTTCTGCCTCAGAATACAAAATTTCTTCCCAAAAAGCCCTGAAAGTCTTTCAACAAATCTGATGTAAGTTATAGATAATATGGAGTTGAGATCTCTAGTTAATTTATAAGCTTGATGTGATTCTCAAACACATTTGGGATGAAGACAATAAGTAGAGAAAAATTCAAAATCTGTTACAACAAAGTGGAAGAAATTTTGGCCATAAGGATTGGTAGAAAAAATCTTAACAAGGAGTATCTAGAATATTTAGTCAAGTGGAAAAATAGAGGGTCTGAGGATGCATCGTGGGTTTCCAAGGAAGAAATAATACACCTACAAAACTCTTCATCCTCTGGAGCAATAACCACATGAGATGGGAGCTCATGTTTTTCTTACCAAGGGTGTATGATGCAGGNCAAGTGGAAAAATAGAGGGTCTGAGGATGCATCGTGGGTTTCCAAGGAAGAAATAATACACCTACAAAACTCTTCATCCTCTGGAGCAATAACCACATGAGATGGGAGCTCATGTTTTTCTTACCAAGGGTGTATGATGCAGGAGCATCTTTGGTTCTGGGCAATCCTCATCACCCAAAAAAAATTCAATTATGTACAAGTCAATTTAGAATGAATAAGGATGGTTGCAACTCTACTCTGTAGCTCGTGTTGTGACTCCTTGACAATGCTACAACTCCACGCTACATGATTATATGCTACAACTCCATGCTACAAGATCCTATGTTGCAACTCCACGCTACAGGAATCATGTTGTAATTTTAATGTTGCTACTCAACATTCTGATTCCAAGTTCAATCCACATGTTTGATGAAGATTGAATGCCAAGTGATAATCGCTGGTGAAAGAAGAGGGAACAAATTTCAAATTGGGGAAACAGTTGGACAATGAACCTCCATGACTATTCATATTCTCAACGAATAGAAACAAATTGACAAAGGAGGCATTGGGGATAAAAAGAGATGGAAAAGGCACCGAGGGGTTGATAATCTAGTGAAGAATTGAATTGAGTTTCACTGGGGGTCGATTTAAGTGGTTCAGATCGCCATAGAGAACAGGATAAATAAAATATTGTGTAATACACAAAGGAACAAAACGATGAATCAATTCTAGTATGGCGACGAAGGATGTATTTATTGATCACATTGTAATGAGAGGAATTTATGCAATAAATGGTAAAAACAAGGATTCATACCCTATTTGTGTTCTTTTGATTGTAATCAATTTCTTCTGTTTCAGTCTTCACAAAAGCAATTGAAATTTCTATTAAATGTCCAAACATGAGTTTTGTTGTGCATTCTGAAGGTAGAGCACAATCCTATAGGTGTTAGACTTGTTGCAGGGATTTGCTATTGCGTCACTTAGAACAAGCTAGACAAATCAACCAAATGTATTGAATTAATCCAATACATCCAACAACAGGTTCATGGTATTCTTCAAAATGCCAATTGCAAGTAAAGGAATCAATATAGTCAACATTGAGATCCACACAAATTTTAGGTTGGTGAAAAGGTATGCTTGCACTTGTAGAAAAATAAACCCATAGCCGCCATAAGAAGCTTAGATCATTTTGATATGAGCCTTACACTACCACCAAGGATGTGGGGTGAGAAGAAATGAATATTCCACCATTCCCTAGCTTACACCCCATATTTAATGTGGATCTACTTTGACCATAATCCCTAAATTTCTTTTGAACCTTGGAGGTGGAAGAACATTTGTCAACTACAAAGCTCAACTCTACCAACACTTTGAAAGATATGATGGGATAGATCATAAATACCAAGTTGAAGTATACCCTCCAACAAAATATACAATTGTTTTGGGTTGTCAAAGCACAATAATGTTTTCACCAAGAACCAAATCCAACATAAGTTCCCTCTTATGGTACAATAACTTGATGTAATAGAGACCATTTCTACTCAAGGGGAAAGCACCAGTCCAACTGGCCACCTATGGCCATCTCATAAAATGTCTTGATATTAGTGTGGTTTTTGGGTCTTGACCTTCCAAGGATTTTTTAGGGTCTTCCGATGTAGTTTTTGATAATTTTATTCCCTCAAGAACATAAAAATCCTATGAAGAACATAAAAAGAACATAAAATCCTTTGTCACAAATCCTCTTTCCAACAAGCTAAAGACAACATAAAAAGAAGCAAAAAGAAAAAAAATTATGGTCTTTGCAAGGCTATCATTTTTTGTATAGTTCAAATTCATCCAACTCAACGACACTAACTTCATAGTAGGGCTAGGGTTCTTGCATATACGTGTTTTTTCCTCTTAAGGTTTTGATGTTATTGTAAAATGTAGTTTAAACCTCTTCTTATGGACTTTCTATGAATGAGCATAACACATACCTCTCTTCTTCGAGATAACTTTCACCATTCTAATTATTGCACTTGTACAATGTTCTTCACCGTTGTTTCATTAATTTAAATTGAATTTACTTATAGTTTTATATTTCTTATTTGTACTAATGTTATCTTTCATTTTATTATAAACATAATCAAAATTATATATATATGGAAAAATGCAAATCAATCACGTGTAACATTATTTTGGAAGCAATACCTATGACACATATTTTTTAAACTTTTTTTTCCTCAAATTTGACACTCATGAAATGTAAATTGTGTGTTGGATTTGTTATCATACAAGTTGTAGGTTGGGAAAAGCCCAACCCAACCACCAAAATGGCGACAACTTTGAGAACACCTACCCACTGTCACCTTAGGCAGGTATTCTCGTCACTTTAGAGATGATAGAATCACCTCAAGGGGGGAATCCCTGTGACCCTAGGGGGAAATGATATTGAAAGTGAGATTTATGAATCGAATCCCCTAAAGGTCAAGCTACTAGATGGAAGAAATCTTGAGAACGAGTGTTGGGAGAGCTTTAAGTTTGCCAAGCCCTTGGGTACCTGCTGAGAGTCTTTGTACCTGCCCGAGACAAAAGAACAATCAATTGTAAGCACTATATTTTAGGTGGACCAGAAAGTTAAGATTGATGTCCCTAATTGCAACAGTAATATATACATATATATATATATATATATATATATATATATATTGTTCGACAACACATGTATTCCAATAGAGGACGAACACCTTCAGTAACCACTCACATAACTAGATCAAAGTTCAACACATCGATGTTTTCACGTGGTAAAACCCCTAAGGGGAAACATCCACGACCCAACCAACATGACCACTTGGAGCAGTTTATTAATGCAAAGAAAAAGATTACAGAGAGATTTTACAAGAGAGTTTCTCACAATCGATCATGTCGATCATTTGGCAAAATGACCCTCCATTCTCTTTAGAAATAGAGATCATGGACCAATGAGATGAAAGCCAGCTAATCAATAGCGTTAAGATCGAGGAGAGTATGCACGATCATATCCCTCTATGTCAAGAACATATCATTGTGTCGATTTCCTAACTACAAAATGCATACTAGCAATGCATACTAAAACACACTAGAAAACACACTTTACCTAGCGACACAATGAACCAAGTACATCTTACTAACTCCTAAGTGTCTAAATATCCTAACATCCCCTTAAGAACAACTTGGGATGGGATTGAAGGATTTAATAGTGACACAATAGGAGGAAGGAAGGAGGCATTAGAGCCTATCCTTATTGACAACTTCACGAACTCTTAACATAGATTGAAGTTTGAAAACTTCACTTCTACATGAGACTTTGTGAAAATGTATGCAACTTGATCTTACGTAGGGAAAAAGAGCACTTCAAAAAACTTGATCATGAATGAGATTTACGATGAAGTGCATGTGTAGCTTCGTTGTGTTTTCTCACGTTGATATTAAGCTGGGTCTTTGGCGAGCTTGATGGCACTCGATTGTCACACCAAAGAATTTGGTTGGATCTTTGGTCTTTGGAGATCAAACTCGAAAGGATCTGTCCGAAGCCACATGGCTACGACTTACATTTACATTTGCTTTCGATTTCTGCTTTGTTGAAGAAGTGCAATAACTGTTGTTTCTTCAGTCCCAAGTGGCAGTCGTGAGCGAGCTAAAACTTGTTTTGACCGATCATCCAGTGTATTAATCGAATGATGAAACCAACCAATAAAGAGTCCCACAGGCGCCAATGTATCCCGGCCCGAACTATACCATGAACATAGAAGTATCCTTTTTAAAATTTTGCTTTCAATGGCTTTCATGGGGTGTTTGCATATATCGAACAACAGACCAACAACAAAGGAAAGATAGGGACAAGTATGAGTCAAGTATAAGGGCTACCAACTAGCCCGGCCGGTACAAGGTGGCATCAACCGGAGAAGTCACGAGGTGTGAGCTGACTCAGGGCTGGAAGAAGAAGAGGTTGGTTTGTCGTCCATGTAAGCGTGAGAAGAAGAAGGTCCTGGCTATACTTAAGATTGGGAAAGAAAATTCCTTCATTGGTTTACAAAACTTGGAGGCCAAGGAAAATTACAAAAAGCCTAAGTGTCATTTCAAATTTCTTCTTAAAATTTTGGTTGCCACATGGTTTAAAAGTTTTGAGTCACTACCGATGGAATAAGGTGATCAACATAAAGGACAAGGATTATGAGATGGCTTCCCTACTTTCTTGAGTATAGACATTAGGATCAAAATGGAATCTAGAATCCAATGGCAATAAGAAAGCTATCCATTTTGGCATATGCACCAAGCGGGGATCTTGCTTGAGACCATGAAGTTCTTGGTGACAAACAAGGCTAGAGTCATTACAGCGGACATAGCCATGAGATTGTTCCATGTAGATTTCTTCTTGAAAATCTCCAGGCAAGAAGAAGCGGTTAACAATACATCCACCCGATGGACCTCCCATTTATGTGAAGCTGACAAGGGAAAGAACAAGGCGGATGGAATTGGTTTGCTTTCTGAGGGGGAAAAGGTTTCATTGCAAGTCAATTCCTTCAATTTGGGAAAATCCTTTGGCAACTAATGGGAGCCTTGTGTCTTTAGCACACTCCATCGATGCATACCAGATACATGGGCCATTTGCATCTAACAAGTTTTCCTTTTTGGAAGAGGTACAAGATCAAAAGTATCGTTTTCCATTAAACGATAGTCTTCATTCATTGTTGTATCCTATCACGGATGACACGAAGCTTACGCAAATGTCTCACGGATGTGAGTTTTGAATCTTGAGCCAAAGAAAGAGGCTTGCTGGAGCGTGAGCGATAATGGAAACCATGATCTAAAGGATCATCGACCAATCACCGGTATTTCATTCGTGTTGAATGGACCCATCTAGGAAGCAATGGGCTGAGTGGTGGTTCATGTTCAAAGGACTCATCACTGAGGAGGTGGCAGTGAGAGGTGGATTTTCATCCTCATTGTCATAATCTGAATAAGAAACGAGGATCATAAGAGAGCCGCAATGCGAAGATGGCTCATGAGAACCAAAGAAGGCACAATAAATTTGGAGTGGGCTCGTAACCCAAGAGATTTTCATCAAATTTAACATCTCTTCTAATAATAATTTCATTACAATGTGATTGAAGAGTTTGTAACCTTTGACATCTTCAAATAACCAACAAATATACACTTCTCACTTTTAGGTACGTAGTAACCCTTTTCTCAGTCGAGGGAATGTGAGCCCATGCTATCTTGCCAAATACGGAAGTGACTTACATCTAGTTTAATTTTGAGTCCAAGCTTATTCTAGTGTTATATTTTTAAGAGCCTTTGTGGGAGTGTGATTTACTATGTAATTTTCATAGTTGGCTTCCACCCAATACTTTAGACTTAATCCTTAGATTGGATCATACAATTAACATTTCACTTAATGTGTGGTTCTTTCTCTACGGCAACACCATTTTGTTTGTGGTGTATATGGCTGTGTGTTGGATTTGGATTCCACCCGTGTGAGGCGTTAACGCTTGTGAGAGTGTGTTCACATATTAGCCTCCATTATTTTCTTAACCTTTGAATTTGATGTCCATTGCTTTTCTACAAGGGCCTTGTAGGCCGAAACTTATCAAAAATTCACTCTTGAGTTTAAGAAGTAAACCAAATGCGATGCGGAAAGTCATCAATGAAAGTTAAAAATACTTGCACCCGAGAAAAGAAGGAGAAAGAATGGAATACACAAATCAAATGAACAATTTTGCAAAGGACCCAAGAGCGTGCCAAGAGCCACGTTGTCAAAACTTGTCGATGGTGTTGTTTGTTGAGAAAACAACCAACACAAATACCATATCTTTATGAAACAAGAGGAATACTAGTCACCATCTGTTGATTACATAGTTAACGCAATGGCGATAGTTTAGATGACCAAACCGCTCATGCAAAGTTTGCTCAAGTCGTAAGCTATGGTATGAAAAGCCGATGGAAAAGGCGATGACCCAAAGTTGTAAAACTTGTACAACTGATAATATCCGGCAATTCCGGTTGCAAGAACATGCTTAGGATCTTTTAGATCCTTGATTACAACTTGGTGAGGTGAAAGCTTCGGCGGTTTACCTTCACCTAAATGAGTGATTTGATATCTTGATAAGGTTACAAGAAAGACTTGGAACACATAATACATCATTGAAATGACCATTATCTGCTTGAATTGTTTCCGGATCCTACAACACTAAGAGATCTATCATAAGCCAACAAATATTTTCTTGGTGTTACGGAAATTCATTTGAAGCCCGAGAAAATATGGCTTGTCATAGCCATATGATAAGATGCTCTACACGAATCAATAACCCACTCATGAGAAGAAAAGTAGTAGTAGAATTTGGTGAAGGAGAAACCATAAGCAAAAGGTTGAAAATTCAACAAAAACATGTGTCTAATTTACTTTTCCCTTAAATAAATTGGACAATAAATATTAATCTATTATCTCATTTATAGCTGACTGATTTGGAGTTGTAACAAAGTGCATGGTATTTAAGTGGGTTAAGCTTAGTTGTACTAGTTGTAACTAAACTTGCACTAGTGAGGTTGATGACAATTATTAATTAATTCAAATCGATGAACTCACATGCAACGAAGATTCACCACGGTTAACTACATGTATGTTAGATCTAGTGGAGACCCGGTTGAGATAATAGGTGAAAGGGGCGGTTTGTATAGGTTGTGATTTTAGTGAGGTACACTCATGCAATCACATGAAGTGGATATGCTTATGAGCATGTGAAAACTAGGCAATTCAAATTCAATTGTGAGAATTCTAATTGCATGGATTGTCTGAGAGGTAGGTTAATGCAGGAAGTGGCACATGTATTTGTTGAGTTTTGTATAGCGGTGTGAATGGTGTATTATGCTGAGCTCTTCGATTATAGTTTTGTATGAGATTGTTTCATGATCCATGATATACATAATATATGATAGTAGGGTTTTTTAGCTTTACACTTTCGTAAAAACTACGTATTATGTGTGTTCTTGATATTTCACTTTGTGATACGTGGTTTAATTTTCATAAGAATAATAGTAAATGATTAATGTTAGGTGTATAGTGATAGATCGGGAGAATGTGAAAATACCAATTGTATTGAAAATTCTACATGGTACCAGAGCCACAGAGGCCACGGAGACACGAAAGTGAGGTGCGAAAATAATAATATTTTCACAGGTCCCATATTTAGCAGGGTGCAAACTTTAGTACTGAAAACTACACACATTTATGGGAGCACAAATTCTCGCACTCTACTCAAAGGAGAAGTGTGAAACTTCATCAATATTCTTGTAGGTTGCTTAAAGGAGAGGTGCGAACCTCCCTCACTTACTTGTGCATTCGGTCTGAACTTCCTGTGATTTTCATAATTGCTTGGTAGGGTGTAAGCACCTCAACAAGTTTGGAATTGTACATTGGTAGGGTGCGAACTTCCCTCGAGCTACTCTCAGGTGGGGTGCAAACCTCCCACGGCAAGATAATTCACGATGGATTGAGTTTTTGTGGTTGGATAAAATTTGGTACATGGTTTTCTTGGTGCGGCAGTTGATTCAAGATCGAAATGGATTCCAATGGCTTGAGGTTGGAGTATGCACTCAGGGAAACTCTAACTACATTTCTCGGAAGGACATGATGGAAAGCGATACTCGAAGACAATGGCTTGAAGGATTACATTGACAAAGATGTTTCTAAGACAGGATGTGAGAGACACTACAAATATTGATGCATGGAAAAGAAAGTGGAAAAGGTGAGGAGGATTACATTTGAGAGAGTATGAGACCACATTGTCTCAATTATTCATGGGAAAGCCACACCACATGCAATGTGGAAGGTTTTTAACCAGGATCTGTTCCAAAACAACAACGACCATAAGAAATTGGTGCTCAAAGATAAACTATGGAAGATCAAGATGGAGAAGGCTGACTCCATTCCAAAATATCTCCGCAGTTTGACCCAATGTCGGGGTGAGCGTGGAAGTGTGGGAATAACAGTCGTTGCTAATTATTTGGTGAGCTTGGATCTCCTAGGACTTCCCAAGAGTTGGCATAGTTATCAAGACTCTGTCAATGGAAAGGGAAAAAATTGCCATATTAGGAGCGATGAGGTGGGATCTAGTGAAGAGGTTAGGGCAAAACAGGAGATGGATCTTCATCAAGAGTGATGATGAAGATAATTTTTTCTTTGACTACCAAGGAAAGGAAAGGAAAGGGAAAATTCATTCAAAATCCGGAGTCTAAATTGAAGAAGTGGATTTGTCCAAAGTGTATTGTTTTCATTGTCACGAACATGGTCATCTTGCTACTAACAGTCCACAGAAGAGGAAAAACAAGGCGGTTGGAGCTACAACTAGTGAGGATCTTATACACAATTTGAACTGAATTCTCTTTGATCGCATACCATGGCTTCAAGTGCATCCCGGGATGCGTTGTGGTATTTGGATAGTGGTGCTTTTTTCCACATGATGGGAGATAAAGAATCTTTCATTGACTTGGAGGAAAGATCTCGGAATGCATATAGAGATGGGAAACAATGGACGATACGGTCTTGGCGGAGAATGGTATTGGTACCATTACATTTCATAGGGATTCGGGTAAACCATTTCAATTGAAAAATGTTATGCATGTTCGAAGTCTAAAGAAAAACACAGTCTCGATCCGCAATGTTGGATGACAGAGGTTATGATGTTGTTTTTAGTGGTGGAAAAGCCTACCTAATATATAAAGCAACGGGTCCAGTCAAGAAGATAGGGAGTTCGAGTTAAGAATCTCTACATCTTGGAGGTAGTAGGCGAGCTGCGATGCCACCATGAGTGGAGCAAGGCAGGAGAAAAAGTGGTGAGTTGGGATGAGGTCGAATTATGGCATAGATTATTGAGCCATCTTCATCATGGATCCTAGAAGATCATGCAACAAATATCTCTTGGACTTCCAATGGGAACACTTGCTCCATTAGATCAGTGCAAGGGTTGCAACATGGGTAAGTATGTAAAGTCCAACTTTCATGAAAAAGAGACAATGGAGTGCTTCGGTGATCCTGGAGATAATTCACATGGATGTGTGTGGATCATTCTCGGTTGCTTCAACAACAAAACATAGGGATTATGTTATTTTGTTGATGACTTTTCTCACAAATGCTAGGGTATTCTTCATCGAGAAGAAGGATCAAACATTCTCAAGAAGTTACATTGAGTTTAAAGCATTGAATTTGTGGAGAAAGAGTCTAGGAAGCAAGTGAAGGCTGTAATGAGCGATAATGGTGGCGAATACATCTCTAATGAATTCAAATACTTATGCAGCAAAAAAGGAATTCAAAGAGAACTCATAGCACCTCATAACCCACAACAAAATGGGGTCCTGAAGAAAGAACAAAACAATCTTGGGTGCAACACGAGCGATGTTAATGATCAGGGCCTACCAATGCAATTGTGGGAAAAAACGTATAACGTATTGTGGTTTATGTGAAAAACCATTATCCTCATAGAGTTCTTGGCATGAGTATATCTAAATAATATTTCGGTAGAAGCGATGTTTCTCATTTTAAATTTTTGGCTCATACGTTTATGTGCATGTGACCAAGGATTCCGAGAAGAAAGGCTGGGCAAACTGGCGAAGTTAGGATATTTGTGTGGAGTCTGAGAAAAAACACTATAATTATCGTGTGTATTTTTTGAATAGTAAGATGACTGTTATTCGATGGGATATAAAATTCGATGAGGAAAGCCATGCGGTTGTGGCTTGAGAGGGAGATAGACTTGCATGCATAGGAGGAACTGTTGGTTCCCCAAAGATGAGTCTCCAAGATGTGGATCAACCACATGAGGGAAGTTCATGGAGTGGAGAAACCACTCATGCAGAGTCATCCAATAGAGATGGTAGGAAGTGCACCAGAGAAGCTGACATATTGAAGCTAGATGTTGCATAGAATGCTGGGCCTACTTCTGTGTGAGACATAAGACAATCTCTGATTGATTTCTAGCTTTGGATACATAGCTCTTATAGGCAAATGTATTATGGCCCGAACCATCTTCCTTTTAGAATCGGTCACGGTCCCACTTGAGTTGATGCCATAGCAGAGGAGTATGACTCCATTGTAAAAAGCAGTGCATGGGAAATTGTCCCAAGACGGTCGACAAATTAGTGGTAGGTTGAGATGGATCTACAAGGTAGAGCAAAGGCTGGCGATGGGAGTGTGGAGAAATACAAAGGCAGGTTTGTGGCAGAGCTACTCTCCGCGGTCGAGGGATGGGTATGATGAGACCTTTTCACTTGTCACAAGGTACTCTTCCATAAGATCCATCCTTGCATACTCAACAGATGGTGGCGCATTCATGGAGATGGATGTAAAAGCGTGTTCCTCAAGCGACATCGTGAGGAAGAAGTGTACATGAACAACCATAAGGTTTTGAGACATTTGACAGAGATTCGCATGTGTGCAGGCTCAAGAGAGCACTATATGGGCTGAAGAAAGCACCCGTGCTTGGTACACTCGGATAGACAACTATTTTACCAGACTAGGCTTCACCAAAATTGAAGCAGATACAAACCTATACCAAATTTTGGTGGAGGGTAAGCTCTTAATCATTATTCTTTATGTTGATGATTTATCTTGGCCGTTGATGAGCAATTGATACACTCATGTGAGGATGAACTTGCAAAGGAGTTCGAGATGAAAGGTTGGGCCTTCTTCATTATTTCCTTAGTTGGAAATATGGTGGCGAGATGGTGAAATTTTTTGTGTCTCAAGGAAAGTATGAAAGGGAGATCTTGGGTAAGTTTCACATGGAGGATACCAACCCATGGATACTCCTCTTCGAGGAAAATGGAGGAAAGAGGATACTACTTATGGAGAGGTAGTGGATTCTCTTGTCTATCCGGCAGGTTAGTAGGTTCGCTAATGTATTTAGTGAACGAGACCCGGAACATTTGCTATGCGGTTAACCAACTAGAGGTGGCGATGGTTAAGCCTACCAAACTCTTTTGGGCGGGTAAGCATGTCTGAGAGATACTTGAGAGGCACATATGAGTATGGCTTATGGTATAGATAAACAGATGAGGTGAAGTTGAATGGATTCACGCAGGATCGCAGTTAGTGAGGGCAGACCAATGGACATAAAGAGCACATTAGGGGGATCTTTAGTATCATATCTGCAACTATTTCTTGGTACAACAGAAAACAATCCGTGGCATGGATTCATTGAGGAAGTGGAATACATGGCGGTAGTCCAAGATGCACGTGAGGCTATGCTGGATGAGAAAAGATTGGACTGTTGTTTGGTTCTGATTTATATCCGACAATGATTCATTTTGATAGTGAAGTTGCATTAAACCTGTTAATCTTGTGTTTTCATGATAGATAAGAATATAGATATCTGTTATCATCATATCAGAGATTGTGTACAACGAAAGATCATGTTGCTTCAGCCATTCCCTCACGGAGAAGATCATGAAATCACGGGAACATTCTGACGAAGGTGCTCACCGAGAGCAAATTCGAATATCATAGAAACATGATTGGGGTGAAGGATAATCACTTTCTTGTTGAGAGAGAGTGTAGAAAAGTCAACAAGAACTTATGTGTCTAATTGCTTTTTCCCTTAAATAAATTGGACAATAAATATTAATCTATTATCTCATTTATAGCTGGTGATTTGGAATATTAATTATAAGTGTAGTTAAGTGAGTTAAGCACAGTTGTACTAGTTGTAACTAAATTTGCAATAGTGAGGTTCGGTGAATTAATTATTAATTAATTCAAATCCGTGAACTCACATGCAACTAAAGATTCACCATGGTTAACTTACATGCATGTGAGATCAATGGAGACCTAGTTGAGATAACAAGTGAAAGAGACCCGGTTTGGCTATGGAGTTGTGATTTGAGTGAAGTGCTCTCATGCAATCACACATGCAGTGGATATGCCTATGAGCATGTGCAAACTAGGCAATTGAATTCAATTGTGAGAATTCTAATTACAGAGATTGTGCGGAGGAGGCAGGCTATGTGGAGACAGAATATTGGCACATGCATTTGTTGAGTTTTTGGCAGGGCGGTGTGAAGCGTTGTATTGTGTTGAGAGATATTGGATTAGAGTTTTGTATGAGATTGTTTCATGATCCATGATATACATAATATATATGATGAAGTGAGGGTTTTAGCTTTATGCTTTCCGGTAAAACTTTTGTGTTATGTGTTCTTGATATTTCACTTTGTGATTGTGGTTAAATTTTTCGCAAGAATAATAGTAAAAGTGATTATGTATTTAACGATTGGCATATAATTGTTAAGATCAAGAATCCACAGAGGAAATGCTAATTTGTGTTAGAAATTCTACTGTAGAAAGTGCATGTCCATGAAAGAAATGTAGACTCAATATTGATGTTGTGCTTCTTGTCGGCTCCTTCTAAAGCTTCCATCTTCTTGAAACATTGGACTTATCATGACCATGTTTATCACAAAAGTTGCAATGTGCATTTAGTTTTCTTACTTTTATATTTTGCTCCTTCTTAAGTCACTTGTTAAGGAGTTGGAAGCTATTTGAGCATGTTTTGGGACCCACTATGTTGTTTGTTGTTGTGAGGATGTTGCTTCTTGGGATACTGGGACATCTTCTGGCGGAGCGCTAAGGCTTTGTTGGAGGGACTTGTAATGTTGATCACTCCAAATTGTACAAGCTTATCTTCCTCTCCCGAATCAAATAAGCACAAAAGGACTCAAAGAGTGGGTTTTCTGAATTCTTCACCGAGCCTCTCTCATGGCATAAAAAAAGTAGATACAAACACATAATATGCACTACCTAGCTTAGAAAGAATAATAGCAGGTACAATCCTCTTCCTCCATCTTTATCTTATATTCTTCACATAAAATTCTAAGTGTTTAAACCTAGATAGATAGTCTCAAGGCACAAACTTTCCAATATTCAAGCACAAACTTTGATGGTAAAAAAAAAGTTAGTTAGATAGTGTTTTCAAATAATTATTGTAACAACCAAGTGGATGTAGCAAACAATTTCTATAGCAGCAATATTCAACCACCAAAAATCTACGCTAAATACCCAAAAGATGTACGATGATTAGTAGATTATTATGGCTGCTTCTTAGAAATTTTTTACGGATGAATAGTGAGTAAGAGAAAGAAAGTTAAATGATTTTATTTATCCCTAATGGATGTATATAAAATTTTATAACAACAATAAGATATCCTTGACTAATCAAAATGCCCTTGTGGCCTTATGAAGCTTAGAGCACATAGAATAGATTTCAATTTAGACAATATCAAAATCATGTTTTCCGTATACCAATGCAATGATTTTATTTCTCCAATACAAAGATTGAGTTCCTTTAACTATTGGTTGTGGAGTCTCAAAATTAAATAGCTAGGTGAGCTACTTCCTTGGTATTGATCCTTTTTACTCCCCAAATAAATTTAAGCTAGCTAGGAAAACACTAGGAGGTGTAAACCCTTTTACTCCTCTAGTATTTCATATCACAATAAAGTATTTCAAGACAATTAAAATGGACTTAGTGGGGTTGTATTCACTTATACTCCCCAAAATCTTAAGAAAATTAACCTTTAAACCAAGAAAAGAAGTAATATCAACAAAGATTCCTTACCTAGTCCAAGCATTAACAAGATAAACATCTTTTAACCAAGCAAAATACATTGTTATCACTGAAATTTACGTCCATACGAGGCGACGAACTCATAGATCAAACCTGAGCAGTCATTCATGGCACAGGTTAATTCACAACAGCAAGGGTCAAACTATACAAATGGTAAAAAAATTACAAAGTTTGCACTTGTGGCGTGGAACATCTTCGTGTCTGGGCCTTGGTGTGGGAGTGAAAAAACCTTGGCAGCACGCCAAGCTTGTTGTGAAGCCAGTGCGGCCTCCCAACTACTAATGGATCGGCTCCCAAGTCGATTTGACACAAATCCGAGCTAAATCTGGTGGGAGAAATTTTGGTCAAAGACCTAATTGTGCCCTAAAGAGCCCTTTTCACATTCAAAGGGACAATAACCCAATGCTTGGCTATAAAAGCCATGAATGACCACCATTTCTTCAGGAATTCTTCATACTGTTATCCTACTGAGATTGCTAGAGACCCCAAAGAAGGGGTCTCTAGCAACACACATTGTAATCTGCATCTCATAAGCTATTCACCCCTCACTTGGTGAATAAGCTTGAGTTCTTTCACCCACATTTCATCTTTCCTTGTAAGGAGAGCAATGGGTTAGGGGCCTCGAAGAGCCTTCCATTGGAGAGGAAGGGACCCAAGTCCTGCTGCTCCATTGTGTATATTTGGATTTCATCTATCAGACTAGTTTATACATTGGTGATATTGGTCATTTTCATTTGGTTTTACTTTTCTTCTTATGCTCTAGTTTCATTTAGTTTTTGTTTTAATTCTTGTTAATAGCTTTATTGTTTCTTTCTAACCTTTTACCAGCACATTTGTGCTGACTAGCGAACTGGCTAGGCATGTAAGCACTCCTTTGCTCACAGTGACAGAAGAGTGCAAGCGATTGGCGACCATCTTTTGGGGATGTTGGTGGTCCTCCCTCATTTTGGGCTTCATTTGCTTTCCTTTTGATTTCCTTGACTTGCAGGTTCACAAAACCGACCTCTGTCGACTGATTAACAGTCAATTCATCAAAAAAATGGAGAGAAATCGATCCAGATTTCCTTCCCAGATTTTAGCCTTGGTAGCGAATTCCTATCCACAGTATGCATTCGAGGCTGGCGTAAGCGCTTTCTCCTGTTTTGCCTTGCGAGCGCCGAATCATACTGTCCACATAATTAGACGCGTGAGCGAAAATTTGCATTGTAAAGACTTTGGATGTTTGGAAGAGTCATCTTAAGATGATAATGTGTAAGCTTTGAATACTACACCACTTATCCCCTCAACTTATAAGGGGATCATTTAGCAAAAACGACTTGAGGAGGATAAAATTCATTTTATTTTCTTTGCTTTGGTTTGTAAATCTAAGTTGAAACATCAATCTTCAAAACACATCTAAGCTCACATTTCAGGACTAGGGCCAGAGAAAGTAACAATCTGATGCCATCCTTGGGCCATTGTGCGATCTTGAGAATGAGAAAAGGATTGAGAAGTTGATCTCATCTCCCTTAAGCAAAATTTCAAACAAATTTTTAGGAGGGACAAAGGCTCTTTGGAGACCTACTAGTTTCATTTGTCGAAGCCACATTCTTGGGATGCAATACAGCCTTACACATGTCAACAAAGCTAGAATAGTGTTTGAATTTTGCTTTCTTAATTGGAAAACTAGGAAGTTAAAAAGTTTGGCAGGCTGGCCACCCACATGTTCAATCTGGGACTAGTTTCATGCTTTTCTAGATTAACTCACACATGAGGGAGATAAAAGGATAGTAGCGGACCCATCCACATGCTAGTTTCCTAGGGCTTTTAAAAATTCCATGAGTTGTACCAATGCCATCTAGTTGATTTAGGTAATCAAAATCTTGTAAGGACCAAGCTGATGTCCTGTTGCAGGTGACATCCTAACGGCTAATTTAATTTTACTTTCTCACACACAAAAGTCACTCTTTGCACTCACATAGCCTCATCTCGAAGCGTGGTGGTCTAAGTGAGTCTCCTCCAAAGGGATTAAAACACCCCATCTTTTTCTTGATTGGACTATCCTCCCACTTTTTAATCAAGCGAGGTTGAGACACTGACCCTCACAAAACATTTCATTTGAAATCTTTCTAACAAATCACTAAGTTTTCCTCCTGTGGAGGAAAGCTTAGTGAGTTGTTTAAAAAGAAGATTTTAGTCTAGGTGAGAGATCTGGTAGGTATCCCAGCAACACATTTATCCGGTTCTCGCAATTTCAAACATAGAAGTTGACAAATAGGAGGTGCAAATCCTCCAATCCATTCAATCACCATAAAGGCGAGGGAGATGCAGAGTGAAGGGTTGAAGGCGAGTCCGTTGTTAAGTAATTGCCAGAGGCACCCACCTCTTGGACGGGATCGACCGCGAGGCCATTTCTTGGGCATCCGAGAAATGCCAGTAGCTTGGACCGAGGTACCTAGTGACCAAATTATAAGACATCTACCGGGTGGCGATTGTGGGTTGAAATGCTGGTGGATTTTGGCTATTGGGAGGTATCGCCGACTCTTTCGGGATATTACAGCCTCCACCCCTCATTATAACCGGTTATTTCATTCTTCACTGGTGTATCTTGGACCCCAGCGGTAATTTATTGGAAGATCAAATTTTCAGCCCGAGAGGAAAAGGTGCGTCTTCTAGGACCGACATTGCTTTCTTTGATTCCCCACGGGACAAAAACCCTCTTACCCATACTATATCTTTGCTTTCATATGCTGCCGTGCATGGTTACAATTGACTTTGGTACATATATTGTGTAGACCTTTGCAGACTCTTAGTTCTATATTTCTCTCACCACTTGTTGCACATACATGACAGTGGTAGACGCCCTTAGGGGAACCACAAAACCGTGTTCCACGGCATTTGCTCAATCTCCCACACGGCTCTTGGGGGGTATCGGTCGTGCTTCGTTCACGCGCTCACATTGGTGCCAGATCCCTGGGATCAACTTTAGCGCTACTGCCTTGCTTGGGCCCTTTGAGTCATGTCTCTAAACCGCTTACGCGGCGGACCCGCTTCCTCTCAAGGAGGGAACACCAACCCACCTAGTACTCATCAAGGATCAGGTTCACAAAACACTCACACCATTGCTAGAACTAATCCTCCACCACTAGTCTATATGTCATACTTGGCCTCTCTCAACTTTTCGGATCTCACCAAGCTCACTAATGATCCCATATTACAAGCCACATGGCTTGCAATGCCAACCAAGCTTCCCTCCGGACATTCCAAAGTTTGAAGGAAAGGCGTGAGATGACCCCGCCAATCATGTAATAACCTTTCATCTATGGTGCTCATAAAATAGCATCATGGATGACTCCACCATACTGCGATTATTTCAACGCACACATACTGGCCCATCTGCCAAATGGTATTTTGAAGAAAAGTCTGGGTCCCACGACCTTTGAGTCATTAGCCAAAGAAACTAGCCTTCTTGACGGTTTTCCAATTACAGTCCAGGCCGCGATGGCGTGGTCGGACCTCGTGTTCAAAGCGGTCCTGGAAATACCCATCGATACATTCATGAGGTAGGCGTGGGCATGGATTTTGTGTAAAGCGAGAAACCGCAAACAGGTCCTTGGTTTCTTGGTTATGGCCCTCCTTGGAAAAGATGTCCTTCCACCTTCCCTCAATCTGAAGAAGAAGCCATCGGTAAGGCCCAACAATATGACCTCATTTCACGCCTGGGTCGGGATGCTTATACATAGTACTCCACGATCTACCAAAACTACTGCCTTGGATTTGGCCAGGACAAACTGGGATGTCTCATTCAGCAGCCGGACTCATTGGTGCTACCATGCATCATAGTCACAACCCCAGCCACCAGATGTACAGGACCCTGATACATGCATCATGGGGCGCTGTACCCCCCACCCCGCCTGTGCTGTACCATTGCTTCCCACTCCACCGTAGTGGACTGCGGGACTCCCATACATCCACCTCTTCAAAACACAGGTGGTCCCCCCTCCGCATCACCTTATAGTACTAGCGAAAAGCGCCACGTCTTCCTATGGCAACTAGAGACGCTTCACCACAAAATCCATATTTCCCATTTCTGGGACCTCCCTGACCTATGGTTCCCCGCGCATCACAATGCGGCGGGGTGAATTTGTTCAACCTTCGCTTCTTTCGGCCCGGTACGAATTTTGAACAATTAAACACAACCAACCCACCTCAACCATCGAACAATAGCGGGAGGAAGAAAGGGCGGAATAGGAACAACAACAACCCCAATCAAAGTGGGAATCAACCCCCAATAGCGGCCAGGGCAACCAGGGGGAACCAGAATCCCCAAGGGGGAAGTAATAACAGACGCCAAGGGCGGATACGGTTAAAACCATTCACCCTTGGCGCTCTTTGTGGGTGTATGGTCATTACACCCTGTTGCCCCGGTCGGCGATTTCAAAGGGTTGAAAGACTGGAAGCATTCCCCTTCCCCGGCGCCTTTGCCACCTCAGGCACAACAACAATATGCGCCAGCAACCTCCAGCGGTATTGCAAAATCCTATTCCACATCGGGCGTCATAAACACCCAACAAAATGCACAACATCCCCCACCCCAAATGAGACAATATCACAATCCAGCAATCCAGTGGAAAGAACAATTCTCCTCACCGATTGAGGAAAGGGAGATTCTTTACAAACAGTAATCTTGATTGTCCCCAACAGTGGAGTGCGCTCCCACATCTCGAGAAACAAACCCTACGCGGCCGGGACCCGGGTTGGTGATCCTAATCCCTTCTCAACACCCGAGTAAGAAGGCCCTTTTCGTTCTCGCCAATTTCGTCCGCGGACCTTCCCTACGACACACCACGGTACACCCGTCAATCTGGACTTTCCGACCGAACATCTCTTTTACGCCAGCGGATGACCAGCAGGTATGGCGACCTCCCTCGTCTACCTACGAACTCAAAGTTCGGTCAACATCTATCCCAAGATGATCGTCGGTGCATTAAGCCACCAGGGCCCCCAGCTACCTCCTCATCGGCGACATCCCATATAGGCGCGGCATCGACACCATTATGCGTCATTTCCTGACTATTGATGGCCGACATGGTCTTAAGCGTACATCCGCGGCGGTGCTTGTAGAGGCGATCTTCGAGAACATCACCACGGCTCAAAAATCATCCCGTTTGGTTGTTTTGGCCTACGATTTCATGGCGCATTCATGCTGTGATACGTTGTGAGCAATGTCATCTCTATGCCAACAAAGCCCGCTCCCCGGCTCTTCTTCACCCCGTCATCGCTGCAGGTCCCTTCTGTAAATGGAACCCGATTTTATGACTTGTAATCCCCTCCGGCAATGGTCACAAAATACATTGTTGTCATTTGTCGATTACTTCACCAAATGGGCCCGAAGCTATGCCACCTTCAACAATACGGCCCGACCTTTGTGACGTTTTTTTTCTTCAACCGTCATATCGCAGTACCACTCCAACTATTTTTCGATCATGGAAAACATTTAGAGAATGAGATCTTCGTTGAACTCATCGGTTAGGCTTCTCGCGGTTAAGCCTCACCATACCCTGAGTCCAACCGGACGGTCGGCGATCAACAAAGTCCTCAAGGCCGTATTTACGGTAGCATGGTCAGTAAACATAAAACCAATTGGCATCCGCATATTTATTTTCCGCTTTATGGGCTTGTCGAGGCAGCCCGGTGAAGACCTCCCGCAGAGTTTCAACGCCGTTTCACTTCAGTCCAGCCAGAGATTAGAACAACTCTTCCCTTCGAGTGAGAAATTCCCACCCTTAGCACCGCCATTGAGCTTTTACCAAACACTGCTCCACTGGCGGCTTGTGAACAGGTCTGCGGATTGGATCGTCGATCCTCATTCACAATTTCTTGAAGGCGACTAAAGCGATCGAGCTACCTTCAATGCGCCATGTCGGCAACCGATCATTTCGCGAAGCTGACCTTGTCCTTGCTTATGATATGGCTCACATTACCTTTGGCCATGGCAATTTGAGTTCACTATGGCATGGCCCTTGTAGATCCAACATTGCCTCACCAAAGGCGTATCCTGACACTCCAGAAGGCCTCACACTCAAAGAACTTGTCAATGGGTTATACCTCAAAATTTTTTTTTTTTTTTTTTTTTTTTTTTTTTTTTTTTTTTCTTATTTAGTGTTTTTAATCTTTTTTACCTACCACCTTTAAAATTTGGAAACCTATAACTATGCGGGGATGTTCCGGACCTAACACGAAACTTCATACGTAGGAAATGGATGCCTGGGTGGCTCAGAATCGCTCAAACTCCTCACGAATGCGCTGCAGATGTGCTTGTGAGGGTACAAATGAGGTGGCAATGTGGGCCTACAACTATGGGGTTTTGCCAAACTTCCACTCATCATTCCGGGGAGCCTGACGTCCATTTTCGAACCGTCTTCAACCACAGGATCAAAATCCCATCATCTACATCAATATATTCCCCATGCCACTTTTTATCCTTATCCCCCAAGGAGCCATTTTCTCCATACCCCATCCAGGTACGCATGCTCATTGTCACATTTATCTAATACATGTTCATATTTTTATCCTCTTGGATATTGTTCACTTTGGGTATTGAGTTGTTCTGTAATGCAGGTGCTTGATCAACATCTCTCCACTTCACTCCTTGAGGTATATACTCAGCACTAGCAGGCATGTGTCTCCAGCGTATTGCATTTACATTCCAGTCACACCCTCGATATTGGCCTTTAGGATACCCATTCCGGCTCGGCAGTATTCACCCCTCCATTTGCAGTTTTGGAGTATTGTCGCCCGGTAGTATTCTCACCTCCATGAGTTGTCCCATTCATAGCACCTATTGGCCCTTTTTGACACTCATGATGTTCTTCATCGCTTTAGGGATGGGAGTCCCGATTGTCTTTCATCATGTTGCAGATCAACCGCCTTCTCCTCATTTTTGCTAGCTTCCCATCTGGACCCCCAAATCATCGCTTTACCGCCGGTTAGTTTTACTTGCACCTCCGCAGGATTATGAACCCTCCATTTTATCCACTATCAGTTTGCCCATCGCGAACCGATCTTCATTTCACCTCATGCGAAACCATGTGGGGCTAACCTCCATTAGTTTTCCGCCGTTTACGCCCTACGAGGGGCACTCTCATTTTACAACTGGGGCACCGTTTACGTATTTTGTACATCTTTCCCAAAATTATTCATTAGTCATTGTACAAACACCTTTATTTCGAGCCATTTCCATGGCTTCGCTTTGGTCATCACGATTGGCGACCTTCTTTCCTTTTTGGCAACTGCAGCAGCCATGTCACCCTTGGTTTGGAGCATCACTTCTCATTCACCCTCGCCCGCATCGTCTATATCTTGAATTACCACCGGTCACTTACCATTTATCCTGATTTGTTCACCTTGTCGCCTGCGAACAACTTATCCTCGTCTTGGCGTTACGACACTCGACCTTGTCCTGCGGTTAGGCCTTTGTTTGTTCATACGTTCTCGATAAGGCGGGTCTGGAATCTTCCCACTTCTTGACTTAAGTCCGTAATACCTCTGCCACCTCTTCACCTCGGTAGATTCCATGAAGTCATTCGCTTTTGGGAGTCGCGTCTCCTTTTTGTAGACATCAACACACTTTTCCAAAGGGCGGCGGTATCTTGAGTCTCATTTCCCATTCAATGAGAGATCTCGGGCTGACGCGGAAACACCATTGCTCCCGGATGTGGTTGACCCCCATAACATTAAGCGTAACACTTTCTCATGTCGCGGTGGGTCTTACTTCGCGACTATTGCGGTTTTTATCATCAATTAGAGACCACCACGAATGAGCTTGGTAGGGCCACCACTGCTCACATCACTATCGTTGTTTACTTCAGCGACCATTACTGCTGGTTCAGAGAATGTTCCCTTTCTTGAGGTACTATTACGCCTTCATCGTCAGCCCGGTATGATGTCTACATCAATAATTGGACATTTTTTCTTGAGTTACATCCACGAGCATGGGGCATGCCCTTCGTTTAATACACATATATTGTTATCACGCACCTTGTGGAAGGTTGGATCTATAGGTTCCTGTCTTCTCCAGCGGATTGCTCTACACGGTCCCAATCTTGCTCCTTACCACACCATTCGATTAAAGAAACATTGATGAATTTACCGACTGTACATTTTTGCTCCTAACCTCATCCATCCCGGGGCATCTGTTATCACTTCAAAATTCGATAGCGCATGGCGACTAGAACTCCGCATCGTCAAACACGGAAAAAGCAGGTCATTCATGGCACAGGTTAATTCTGAGCACAACAAAGGGGTCAAAACTATACAAAATGGCGAAAAATTACAAAGCGCTTTGCCCCCACTAGGCGCGAGCGCGCGCGCACGGAACATATTCGTATCTGGAGCACATATGCACGACTGTGGGGTGAAAAAACCCACGCACCTGATAAACGACACATTTATTGAAACTGGTCGGCCTCCAAACTACTAATGGATCGGCTCCCAGTCGATTTGACACCAAATCCGGAGCTCAATGTCATTGGTGGGCGGTCAAAGACCTAATTGTGCCCTAAAGAGGCCCTTTTTCACATTCAAAGAGGTTGCATAATAACTGATTGGCTATAAAAAACCATGATGACCACCATTTCTTCAAGAATTCCTTCATACGTTATCTTGTTTGAAGTTGCTAGAACCTTCTTTGGCGCTTACATTGTAAGCTGGATTTCATTGAGCTATTCACCCCTCACTTGGTGAATAAGCTTGGAGTTATTTAAACCACATTTTCATCTTTCCTTGTGGGAGAGCAATGTCGGTTAAGGGGCCTCAAGAGCCTTCCATTGGAGAGGGAAGGGACCCAAGTCCTCTTTCTCCATTGTGTATCTTTGGATTTCATCTATCGGACCGGCTTATACATTGGTGATGGTCCATTTTCATTTGGTTTTACTTTTCTTCTTATGCTCCTAGTTTCATTTTAGTTTTTGTTTAATTCTTGGTTAATAGCTTTATTGTTTTCTTTCTAACCTTTTACCCTTACCAAGCTGTCATATTCGCTGAGAGCCATTAGGCATGTAAGCACTCACTTTGCTCACACGGTGACGAGAAGTCCAAACAACCATAAAGCAAGAATTAGTCCTCCACTAGAGATAACACATCATCCATCCATCCAATAGCCAAATTAAAACCATTAAAAGAGAGAAGAAACCAAGAGACAATGAGAATTGCCCAAATATGGTGCAAATTTGATAGTATCCTTCTACAATGAGAAATTCCCAAATAGGGTGCAAATTTCAGCCAAGTATCCTTCTCTACAAGGGAGAGCTATATTAAAATGAAATAGAGTTCATATCTATTTATACAAAATGTCCTCAAGTATGTTTGTCCACATAATTTTAGGGTAAACCACAATATAGGGGTCAACATCCCTAATATTTCTTCTTTACACAAATAATATTAAATAGTTCATTTAAATTTCACTTTTGCACAATAGAAACCCTAAAAATAAGATGATGTCACCCCTTTAGGGGACATTTTGACACTCTTCCAAGTCGTTGGAGAAGGAGAAGAAGGTAGTTGGGGCTCATTGAGACTCCTCATTATGTACCAAAGTCTCTCCATGCCTCCTCTAGTCAAATCATGCCAAGTGTCAATGAACAACATCACTACCAAAACCCTAGCCCCTCTATGACATCAAGCCTAAAAAGGGTGATGTTTTTCCCATCCTGGGCAAGTCGTTTGGAATGTGAGGGCATGGTGAGGTCATACATGGTGTCTTATAGACCTCCAAAGGCATGTCTCTATGATGCAGTGTGAGGACCCTAAGAATCCAACCTGTGAGATTCTTTCCCCATGGAAGCCTAAGCTAGGCTTGTTCTCCCAAAACTGGTGAACAAGGAAGGCTCTGCAAAACAAAAAGGTACACCCTCCAAAGGTATCAAGTCAAAGATATCATGATAAGTGTAAACCGCATCTAATAAACAAGGCACCTAATCATGTTCATCAAAACTACATCATCAAATCAAACAAATGCTCAAAGACCCTATACAATTGACCAAGTTTAAGTATGGGAGGGTTGTCATAAAAGTCCTATTGGGTAGACCAAAGCCCTCAAGTAGGGGATGCTCCCAAGGATGGAATTTCAAGGTTATGTAGTGGATGATGAGGTGGAAGGGGTTTATAATTCATAGTTTGATGAGTTTCATGACATACAAGGGCTCATATTATCTCATTTATGGGTGCCTTTTTAGAGGGTGCGTGGCACCTTCATTTGTGATGCACTTTTTTCATGCTCGTCTTCTTTCCATTCTTTACTTCTTTCACGTTTTAAGGAAAAATTTGAAGGCCACTGTCTTGGCTTGGTGTCCAGATAACAACAAGGTGATTCACAAATATCTCACGGAAATGAGAAGGTTGTCTCATGATGAGACCCCCTTTCTCTCAGTTGTGGAACTGAGAGCCACTACCCTGGCTTGGTGACCAGATGATGGTAATTTCATACTGATAAATACCTATTCTCATGATAGGTCGGCTCATGATGCGATCTCACATCCTTGAACTAACCCCTTAAGCATTCACTATCATTTATTTTTGTGTGGGTCCCCCATTTCTTATAGAGAAGCGTTTCATTGCTTTCCTGAGGATCCTTGGGTGAAGCATCTGAAAGGTCTATATTTAGGATTTTATCTTTTTATCCAACAAAAAATCCTCTGGGCCTTCAACCCCTTCTTCCCATGAAATGAAGTACATGCCCTTCTTGGGTAACTAAAGTCAAAGGGCCTAGAAGAAGACAATATGATGGGAGTGTAATGAGCGGAAGGTGGTATGGTCGATAATGGTACGATAACCCCTTAAGGGATCCCTAGTTACAAACCTTCCCTAAAGGTTGGTCACTTCTTAGGAAATCTATGAGACTCACCAAGGTGAAATAGGGTCAAAATAATAATTTCCAAGTAGGCATTCTATAATCAAAAGAAACTTAAATACAACATGTTTAAATGCCTCAAATATTAGGGTGATTACCTGCCATAATTCCTGACTTGTACCGCATGGAGAAAGACCCATATGTCTTTCAAGAGTTGGCTGGTGTGGTGGATGCACTGGAAATGGATAAGAATGTGGTGATAGAGTGGGTTTCCGTATGTGCAAGTGGATACTTCTAGTCATGTGGTGTCTCAGTACTCCATATTTGCAACCTGAGGGCCTTGAGACATCATCTCCTTAGTTATCCCACAAAATGGGGATAACATTTGGCTCTTACTTGGGGACATGTGCTCGTCGCAGAGTGCATGAGAACCGCAACATCTTCCTGGTGGTCATGTGCCTACACTGAAACAAGAAACCATAAAATCTAGTGTAGTTCTATCACCCTTCATACATATACATCAAAATCCAAAAATGAAAACGAATCTAGAAAATAAAATTTTAGTATTTTTTCAAAAACTTCTAAACTAAGCATGAAATCAATATGCAAGTAGAACAAAATGAAATATGAAATGCATATAAACTAAAATGAAACATGAAAATGCAAGGAAAGAAATATGACCTACCTACTTACCGCCTTGGGGCCCTAGAGATCAAATGATAGGAGATGTCAGGTGAAGTGATACAACCAGTGCAACTAGTAGATAATCTTGTCAAAGTATCTCCCCATGTGCTTAATTATGTAAAACAAGAAAGACAAGTCAAGAACATAATGATAATGAGCATAAATAGTTGTATAATCAATCATAAAATGAAACTCATGGAGATGGGTGGGAGGGAGGAAATCCCTCTGGAAATAGAAGCCATCAGTCTAATCATCTTGCATGAAAGTGTAAACACAATCCTGATCAATCCATCTCTGAATAGGGCTACTGTATGTAGACAATGGCTCATCTTCATCCTCATGAAAATGATCGTTTCTTCCTGAATACCGAGAAGATATGAGAGATCCCAAGAAGACATCATGATCTCCCTGAGAGGAAGGGATGAGGTAAGGGACAAACTCAGGTGTAGATAAAGAAAAATGAAGCCTCTTAATATGTGAATCCTTGTATAAATAATCAATATAAAAGCACTTCCTATTTGTAGAGTGAGTCTCTAATTTCTCTGAGATGGCCACGTCATGGTATTCTTACAAAATTGAGGACGAAGGTGGTTGAGAGTCCTCGAGCAAATATATAATCATGTCATCATTAGGCTCCCAAACATATGAGTCATATACACATGAAAAGAAGTCCTCTGAAGATGAAAACTCAAATCCCTTTTCTTGAGGGATACCCTCAATGCTAAAAATGGGGTCTCTATAAAAAATGAGACGACCGAAATCCCACCTGTGTCTTCTAGTCTGTATGAAAGTGTCTATATGCTCATCAACCATATGTAAAGGTTCTTTCACAAGACCATCAACAAAAATTACCATCTCTTTTTCTTCGTGTGCAGGAGGAGTAAAGGCATGGATGTCTTCACCAAGTGGAAGGGCAGATGCAAGTGCTTCATCTTCGTCAAATGTATCATCCATATATTCAACATGAGAAAATTCATTGGGATATGTCTATCCCTCAAGCACTTCTTCATTTTCAAGGGCTAGTTCTTTGGTGGGAAATAACTCTTTTATACGACTCATCATCTCCTCAACAACTTTATTAGTGGCCTTTTCCTTTTCCATCTGTAAAAGTTCCCTCTTCGAGGCATAACAAGTTCTGGATGAGGGTTCATCCCATGGTGCCATATTTCCATTGATTGAAAAGACACCTCAATGGAGTCGCCAAATGATATCAAGGCTCATCAAAGGATGGAAAGGGGGAGACATGGAAAGGTAGGTTTTGGGAAGGTGGAGTCGCCATATGAGTCTCAAAGAGAGCTCATCAAGGGTGGAAATGGAATGTTCTTCAATGGAGTTCTCAGGCAAGCTAAGGGTAAAGGATTTGAGGTCAAATCTTTCCAAAGTATTGTTAGGGTTCAGAAGAGGATTCAAAATCATCCCCGACAACGACGCCAAAATGTTATCGCACAAGTTGTAGGTTGGGAAAATCCCAACCCAACCACCAAAATGGTGAAAACTTTGAGAACACCTACCCACTGTCACCTTAAGGAGGTATTCCCGTCACTTTAGAGATGTTAGAATCACCTCAAGGGGGAATCCCGGTGATCATGGGGGGAAATGAGATGGAAATTGAGATGTATGAATGGAATCCCCTATAGGTCAAGTTACTATATGGAATAAATATTGAGAATGATTATTGGGAGAGGTTTAAGGTTGCCAAGACCTTGGGTATCTGCTGAGAGTGTTTGTACTTGCCTGAGACACAAGAAAAACCAACTGTACGTAGTATATGTTAGGGGGAACAAAAATTTAATGTTAAGTGGACCAGAAAATTAAGCTTGCCATCCCTAATTGCAGAAGTAAACATACATATATATCATCAAGAGTAATAGCTAGTTACTGCGGAATTAACGATCAAAATTTTCAAACAATTATTGGACAATGAAGCACTAAACCAATAGACAACTTTCTAATATTCAAGCACAAACTTTGATGCTAAAAGAGGGTTGCTAGATAGTGTTTTCAGAGAATTATTGTAGCATACTTATGGCTGTAGCAAACAATTTATACAGTAGCAAGATTCAACCACCAAAAATCACAAGTAAACCACCCAAAAGACGCACAATGATTAGTAGATTATTATGGCTGCTTCTTAGAAATTTTTGACGGATGAATAGTGAGTAAGAGAAAGAAGTTAAATGATTTTGCTGCAGCCCTAATGGATGTAGCATAAAGTTTATAACAATAATGAGATATCCTTGACCAATCAAAACTCCCCTGTGGCCTTAGCAAGCTTAGAGCACATAGAATAGATTCCAATTTAGACAATCTCAAAATCTTGTGTTTTCACGTATATCGATGCAATGATTTTATTTCTCCAATGAAAATAATATTAGTGAATTTAAATATTGGGTTGTGGAGTCTCAAAATTAAATATCTAGGTGAGCTACTTCCTTTGGGGTGTAATCCTTTTCACTGCCCAAGGCAAGCTAAGCTAGCTAGGAAAAACCCTAGGAGGGTGTAAAACCTTTTTCTCCTCCTAGTATTCCTTATGCGATAAAGTATTTCAAGAAAATTACAATGGAATTAATGGGGTTGTATGCAATTATAGTCCCCAAAATCTTAACCAAATTAACCTTGAAACCAAGAAAAGAAGCAATAGCAACAAGATTCCTTACCTATTCCAAGCATTAACAAGATAAACCTCTTTTTAACCAAGCATATCCACCATAAAGAAAAAAATAGTCCTCCACTAGAGATAGCGCATCATCCATCCATCCAATAGCCAAAGTATAATCATTACAAGAGAGTAGCAACCAAGAGACATTGAGAAATTTCTAAATAGGGCGTAAATTTCAGCCAAGTATCCTTCTCCATAAGGGAGAGCTATATTAAAATGAAATAGAGTTCATATCTATTTATACAAAATGTCCTCAAGTATGTTTGTGCACATAATTTTAGGGTAAACCACAAGATAGGGGTCAAAAACCCTAATCTTTCCCCTTTACAAAAATAATATTAAATAATTCATTTAAATTTCACTTTTGCACAATAGAAACCCTAAAAATAAGATGACGTCACCCCTTTAGGGGACGTTTTGACACTCTTCCAAGTTATCAGAGAAGGAGAAGGAGGTCGTTGGGGCTCCTTGATCCTCCTCATCATGCACCAAAGTATCTCCATTCCTCCTTCGGTCAAATCATTCCAAGTGTCAATGAGCAACTCCATCACCACTAAAACCCTAGCCCCTCTATGATGTCAAGCCTAAAAAAAGTGACATTTTTCCCCTCCTGGGCAAGTAGTTTGGCATGTGAGGGCATGGTGTGGTCATGCAAGGTGTCTTCTAGGCCTCCAAAGGCATGCCTCTATGATCCGGTGTGCAATCCCTAGGCATCCAACTCGTGGGAATCTTTCCCCATGGAAGCCCAAGCTAGGCTTTCTCTCCCAAAACTGGCCACCAATGAGGGTCCTGCAAAACAAAAAGGTACGCCCTCCAAAGATATAAAGTAAAATTCATCATGACAAGTGTAAACCACATCTAATAAACAAGGCACCTAATAATGTGCATCAAAACTACCTCATAAAATTAAACAAGTGCTCAAAGACCCTATACAATTGGCCAAGTTTAAGTATGGGAGGTGTTGGAACAAATATTAAAATTTTGGCTTTCGATAGCTTAGGAGGAAAAAATTTATAGTGTTTAGCTACCGAAAGTGCAGACTTTCGGTAGCTTAAATATCAGGTTTCATATGCCCTTAGCTGCTGAAAGTGTATCGGCCGAGGCCAAGCATTCAAGCATCACGCATCAAGCTGCATGGAGGAAGATCTCACGAGGAGGCACAAAAAAAAATGCAATAAACGGAAATGAAATCACTATAATAAGGTTTCACACAAATGCCACGTCACCATTTCGGGGTTTCGGCCATCGGGGGTTTGGCCGACGTAAAAAGTTTAACCATTGCTTCGAAACTCGAAATCCCGAAATCGGGTTTCAGGACTTTCGGTGGCTTACGACACTACGAAATCGCACTGTTAGCCGCCGAAAGCCAGGACTTTCGGTGGCTAAGAGACCCCTGTTTTCGGCCTGTTAGCTGCCGAATCGCAGATTTTTTTTAGTGGATAAACAACCTCAGCAAAAAATCAGTTTTCTCAGCCGTGGAGAGGTCGTTTTGCACGCTCAAATGGTCGATTGACATATAAAGATCCTAATATTTCCATTGGTGCATTGATATTTTCATTTGGAGCTTGGGAAGGCAGTCAAAAGTCCCCTGAAAGATGAGATTCGTTTTCAGAAATGTGGCATTTTTTACTGTGCTGAGTCATCATTTTCAAATGATGATTTTGAGCGACTTGAATATCATTTTGAGAAACGCTAGGAGGTTTTTGTGCCTAACAGATCATAGATCAATAACCTCCCTCTGTTTTCCTACAGGTGTCACAGATTGGGAGAATAGAATCCATCTCCGAGCCCTAATTTTTGGATCTCAGAATTTCCCCGTTTGACACATGTTTTTTGAAAGGCAGATCTGGGGAAAATTGAAACGGATCTCAGGAAAGCGAGAGAGTTTTTTGGTTAGAAAAAACAGATGAACAAAAACCTCTTTCATTTTATACACATCTGTCACGATTTGAGAGATACAGAACCATAACCGCAGCCCCAGTTTTCAGTAGTTTGGCCCATTTTCTATGGCAGAAAGTTTCCGAAATTGATGGTAACTGTTGTTATCTTTTGGGAGGATTTCAACCTCAATACCTACATGAAATGCCTAATCTTTTCTAGAGGGATTTATTTTGGAATCCGAATCGTTTTCCAGTTATTCGAAAGGGGGTAGAAGACATATATTATTGTATCTTCTTGAAGAAATACAGGGGGAAATAGCCCGAGAGCCTTTTGGAGGCTGGGTTTGTAATGCATTCCTTTTCAACAAATATAGAACAGAGTGCCAAGAGATTCTACACGTTGTCACTGTCTAATTCTGTCTTCTTCCCGTGTTATTGTTTCTGAAGTCTTCATCACTTCTCTTTCTTCCTTCCATTCATTAATTCAGCTTGTAATGGTTACAATTCAGTGATACTTCTGCTGTAGCTAATTTAAAACATTCCTTAAAGTGCAATTTTTCCTCTGTTTTGCCGTGAGTAGAACAAGACCTGCATCTTAATTGTTTTTCCTTATTTACAAGTTTTATTTGTTCATAGATTTTCCTCTGTCTTGCTATGAGAAAGACAAGACCTGCGTTCATATATTTGAAGTTTGGTGTTATTTCTTCCATTGAAATAAAGATTAGACCTATCAGAATTAGATACCTAACTCGTTGTTTCAGTCTTCTTCATCTCCTATCCTCTATCCATCTTCTTTATTAAATCAATTAGAAAAAGGATGTCATGCCTCTTCGTTTCTGATCTATAAATTACTTAAGGGCCTTTTTCAAACCTAGTTCTAGAAGCCTCTTATGACTGATCAATCAACAAATTTTATTAGTTCTGTGAAGCCTTTATGACCCATCATTCAACAATCTCCATTTCATTTAAAATGCGCCAAGGTCAGCTCTATTACGTTCTTAGAGTCACTAACATTTTCAAGCGTCACAGCCGAGGACTCTAAGTTATCTTCCCTCGGATTACAAAGTTCGTGATCTATTTGTTGGATGGTGAACAAGGGGATAGGTATTCACCACGTGATCATTCACTGCGGACTCAATCAGACTCTACATGATTTTGTTGGTGACTCCACTGGGTTCAAATGTCGTAATTCGTTCACTGCTCAAATTGTTGCAAGGTTTGATCCTCTGGACTTTACAAATGTTTAAGGTTTTCCAAACATTGTTCCATACATTAAAATTTGGGAAGATGTCCCAAATTTGAGAATATGAGGACGAAAATCCTGCCCAACACTTGTTTGAATTCCATAAGCTCGTGGAGGAATTAAATGTACATCAGAAGATGTCCTCATGAATTTGTTTATGTTTCATTGGAAAAAGATGCCAGGACTCTGGTATAAATCTTTACCCCCATTCCAGTATTCCTTCACTAAAATATTTTCACACAAATTTTCATCAACATTGTAAGAGTATATATTCAACTCAAATCCTTTGAAGATACAATATAGGATTCATAAGACAAAAAATTCATACAAATCCTCTTGAAGAGGAGGAAGAAACAATAGAAATTTCTCAAGTTGATGAAGATGATCAATATGAGGAAGAGTTCGTTGATAAAGAAGCCGGATCTTGTGAACATACTCAAGAAGAAGATATTTAGCATCACGGTCAACCTGCAAAAGAGATAGAAAGGAATGATTGTTGTTTTATCTAGAAATACAGAGATCACCTTCTCATTTAACTAAGGAAGAGAATAGATCTCAAGCCTCGCATAACTATGTTTTGCAGCCCCCTACTTACACAGATTTGCAGTTTTCACATAGTCCTGGATATGAGTGTCAAACTTCTTCCATTTCTAAAAAATGTAAATCTGATTTTAAATGATGAGTCATGTATTTGATGGAACTTTTCATGAAGTTAGTGAACCTATTTATGATGAATTCCTGCCAGAAGATCAGATTTCAGACTCTTCTTTGTTTCATGAAAAAGATATGGTTGCCATGTTTAATGATCCCGAAGAAAGTTTGTTGTTCGAAAATGCTTTAGATTGTGATTTGCAGAAGTATGATTCTGGAATAAACAGTATGCCAGAGATAGTAATAAAGTGTCCTTTGCTTGAGAGATACATAGTTGATGTCCCGAGTTTTTTTGTTTGACTAATGACCCTCTTGAGTTCTCTGCTGAACCTAAATATGATGTGAGTATAGTGATGATTATTTCATCATTTCTGTAGAACAACTTGTTGTAGATTTTTCATGGAGGGATGAGGGTCTTCAGACAAGATTGTGCCATGATTTTGAGATACCATTGCAGATGATCTTGAAGGATGCTCAGATATTCTCTTCGAGAATGATCTTGAGCATTATAAACGTAACATAGAGTATTTCTGGGTGTTTTAAAACCTCAAGATGATATATTTTTCCAAGATCCTTTTGTTGATCTTTCAGATTCATTTAATGGAGGAGTATGATATGTCATGGATATTTTTTCACAAGAATCAATGAAAGGTTTGAAAATTCATGGTCACCAACATGTCAGATGGGAGTTGGTTTCTGGCTTGATTTTTCATCCCGCCTAAAGAAAGTGTGGAGAAAATTTCCAAACAAGTAGACAAATTATTGGATTACCGACTCCATTACTCGCATCATCAAACATCCACAAAGGGGAACGTTTTCAGCAGTTAGAGTAGGTGACGTATATAAATAACCTTGACTTTGGAGATATCAGATCACAACGATGGTTTCTAACATGCTCTCACCAACTCTGAATCCATAGTATGGTTTTGTTTTAGATAATACGAATCTTACAGCCCAATAAATGGATTTAATAAGCTTGCCGTCTAAAAGATGCGGCAAAGTGACATGGTTTAGATTTTGATAAGGATGATTTCGGGTTGCCCAATGGATGAAGGTGCACTTGGTCTACCTGCTCGGCACTTTCGTGAGCACCATCCTAGACGGAGCCCATGTTGGAACAAAGATTGTACCTTGGCTTTCGTGAGTTTAGGAGGAAAAATTTTATATGTTTAGCTACCGAAAGTGACTTCTAGGCTTCAAATCCTCGCTCATGCCCCATCAAAGCGTAGTACTCCACCGGAGACCAAGCATCCGGCGATCACACATCAAGCTTCCATGTAGGAAGAGCTCACGAGGCACAAAAAATGTACAAACGGAAATGAAATCACCATATCAAGGTTTCACACAAATGCCACGCCACCATTTCGGGGTTTCGACAATCGAGGGTTTGGCCGACGAAACGCTTAATCCATTGATCCGAACCCAAAATCCCGGAATCGTTTCGGACTTTCGGCTTACGACGTTCAAATCACACCGCATTTACCGAAAAGCCGGACTCTCTATGGGCTAAGAGACCGCTTTCAATCAAGTTAGTTTGCCAACCCACAAAAAATTGTTTTAGTGGGATAAACCAATCGAAAAATGGGGCTTATCAGCCGTGGAGAGGTCGTTTTGTGCACTTAAATGGTTGATTGACATCTACAGATCCTAACATTTCCATTGGTGCATTGATATTTTCATTTGGAGCTTAGGAAGGCATCGAACTCGGAATATGAGGTTCGTTTTTATAAATGTGGCGTTTTACTGTACTGAAATATCATTTTCAAATGATGATTTTGAGTGACTCAAATATCATTTTGAGAAACGATTGAGGTTTTTGTGCATAACACATCAGAGATCAATAACATCCCTTATTTTTCCTACAGGTGTCACAAATTTGGAGAATCGAATCCATCTACAGGCCTTAATGTTTGGATCTCAGAATTTACCTGTTTCACACATGTTTTTGAAAAGGCAGATCCGGGAAATGGAAACGGATTCTTTTCGTGGAACCGAGAGATTTTTGGTCGAAAAAAAGAGATGAAAAAACTTTAATTTTATACACGATGTCACCATTCAATAGATATAGAACCATAACCGCAGCCCCAAGTTTCCAGCAGCTTGGCCCATTTTCTATGGCGTAAAAGCCAAATTGATGTAATTGTTGTTATCTTTTGGGAGGATTTCAAACTCAATACCTACATGAAATTCCTATTCATTTATATAGGGATTTATTTTCTAATTCGAATCATTTTTCAATTATTCAAAAGAGGGTATAAGACTTATATTATTGTATCTTCAAGAATTACAAGGGGAACATCCTGAGATCCTTTTGGAGGCTGGGTTTTTAATGCATTTTTTATCAAATGTAGAACAGAGTGCCAAGAGATTTTACACCTTGTCATTGTCTAATTATGTCTTCTTCCTATGTTATTGTTTCTAAAGTCTCATTACTTCTCTTCCTTCCTTCCATTCATTAATTCAAATGAATGGTTACAATTCGCTGATACTATTTAGCTAGAAGTATTCCTTAAAGTGCGCTTTTCTCTGCCTCGAGTAGAACAAGACCTCAGATCTTAATTGTTTCGGACTCTTATTTACAAGTTTTATTTGTTCATAGATTTTCCTCTATCTTGCTATGAGTAAGACAAGACCCATGTTCAGATATTTGAAGTTTGGTGTTATTTATTCCACTGAAATAAAGAGTTAGACCTATTTACTAGATACCTAACTCTTTGTTTCACTCTTCTTCATCTCCTATCCTCATCCATCTTATTTATTAAATCAATTAGACAAACGATGCCATACATCTTCGTTTCTGATCTATAAATTAGTGACGGGCCTTTCTAATCTAGTTCTAGAAGCCTCTTATGACTCATCAATCAACAAATTTTATTTCATTTAAATGTGCTAAGGCTTGTCTCTATTAAAGCCTAGAGTCGACTCTTGCGACAACAAGAGGGGTGTCATAAAATTCTATTGGGTAGACCAAATCCCTCTGCTAGGATTCTACCAAGGATGGAATTTCAAGGTTGCAGTGGATGATGAGGAAGGCTTTAGGAATTCATAGGTCTAAGAGTTTGCTGCTGGATCGTGATTATCTCATTTATAAGTCTCCTTCAGAGGGTGCGCGCACCTTCATCTATGCGATGCACTTTTCCAAGCCCATATTCTTTCCATTATTTACTTCTTTCATATTTTAAGGAACAAGTTGAAGCCCACCATCTCATTTCTTGGTGTCTAGATAATGAAAAAATGTCATTCAAAAATTCTGGAAATGAGAAGGCTGGCCTCATGGATGATACCCTTTCCTTCAACAGAACTACTTGAGCCACTCACCGCTTCAAGGATCAGATGACCATAATTTCATAATCGCCAAATACCCATGATCATGATAGTCCAACACGTGATGAGATTCCATCCTCCAACTAACTCTTTAAGCATTCACTATCATTTAATTTTGTGTGGGTCCCCCATTTCTTAAAGAGAAGCGTTTCATTTCTTTCTTAATCCCCTGAGAAGTATATGGGTGGGTATATATTTATGATTTTATCTTTTAGCCAACAACAATCCCTCCTCGGGCTCCTCATCCTCTTCTTCCCATAAATGAGGTACATGCCCTTCAATACCAAAGTCAAATGGCCTAGAATAAGACAATATGATGGGAGGTAATGAGTGGAAGGTGGTAAATATGGTCAGGAATGGTACGATGACTCTTTAAGGGAGTTCCCAGTAGAAAACGCATTTTCGAGGAAGACCACTTAATAGGGAATAATGTTAATCACCAAGGTGAAGCAGTGCAAAATGAATAATGTCCAAGCATGCGCTCTATAACAAAAGAATCTTAAATACAATATGTTGAAATGCCTAAAATATTAGGGTGATTACCTACCACAATACCTGATGTTTTCCGCATGGATCAAGACCCATTTACCTTCCATAAGTTGGCTGGTGTATACGCCAGAAATGGATCGTAATGTGGTGATAGAGCGAAGCTTCTTTCATAAGTGCAAGTGAACACTACTAGTCAAGTTGTCTCTCGACACTCCATATCCTGCAACCCTCAGGGCCTCAAGACATAATCTCCATAGTTATCCCACAAAATTTTGATAACATGATGCACTTGGACATATTTCCTCTTAAGTTGACAAAATATAATCCTCATGATTTGGATCGGATTGGATTTTTGATGGCATGTTGTTTACTTCAGTCTTAAATAAAAACTCAAAACTCTAAGAAGTACAACTAAAAGTAAGAATTTAAAGTTGATAACTAGAAGAAAAAATTCCATATCTTTTATGAAGGGAACATGATATTTTTTCTCTTGTAAAAGAGATAATTGTTCATCAACGTAGTGTGCTTATTTCTTAAAGGTAACGATTATTATGAAATGACAAAAAATTCTGATAAATCCAAATTTCTTGTAAATATTTGTGTTGATTGTTGTAAATGGAAGTTGTCATAGAAATAACTATTTTACATGGATGTATGACAAAGAATTACTCACATGTATATAGTTTTGTTTAAGAAATAGAATATGGGAACTTCAGTAAGTGCATAAATGCTAATGAAAATATCATGTATACATGGAAGAATGCATTAGTCATTTTTTGTAGCATGGAAAGACTATTGATAGCAAATTTTCTCCCTCAAATTCATAAATTCAAAGGATACAAATTAGCTCCTTGCTTTTGATTTGAAAGGTTTAGATGTCAAATCTCATACAATTATGTCATTATATTTAACCTTGCAACATTATAGATATAATGTTCTTTTTAAGCTCAAACTTTGGTGAGCTTCTTCCTTCCAACGTTGATAAACAGTAGGCATCATTGACTAAATTCATTCTAATTTTGAAACCCAAATTAAAAATGAAATTAATGAATTTTTATAAAACCTAAAAATAAATAAAAAAAAAAAAAAAAAAAAAAAAAAAAAAATTTATAATAATATTTATTTAAAGTCATGTAAGGATCAAAGAGCTCGTCTTCTTTGAGCATAAGGAAACATGTTAATACCCAATATCCATAGGTGATCCAGTGGATATTGGTGGCCACCCACTCTGTTCCATTAATTCATAATGGTTCCACATCTTGGCAGCTTTTCTACTTGCTTTTTAAATTCCAAAATTTTGGGTTGTATTGAGGCCCCTAAACGATTTTTTTGGAAAGTGACAACTTCTAGTAGACAAAAGATAGGGAGGTTTACTTCTGGGCTATACCTTTCTCTAACAGAAATTTCCAAACAAAGATCGATGTAAAATTCAGCCCTTGGGAAGCTGGACATATCAACCAACCACATCTGGCCCACATACCCTTTGGCATTTCATCTTTGGGTTATGGTTTTGGATGTTCTCGGTTTTCTCATTGATGCTTATGTTAAAAGGAATTTTACCCTTTAATCAACTTCTTCATAATGAGTGTAATTCTAATAACATCTTCTCATTGATAAGCTACCATCATTCTAGATAACTTGTGTTCTTTGCATTTTGTAGTCTTTTGTATTCCAAACAATGATTAATATAATATGAGTATAATTGTACATTGTGTTTCTTGCAATATTTTTTGTGTGTTTCTTTGTTATATCTATACCTTCATTTCATTCTCACATAATCATTAGTAGTATCGAGCAATCTCTTTGTGTTTCTTTGTAATACGTCCCACCCAGGTCAAGCTATCGAGAGTTGGGTATTGAGGTGGTTGAGCTTGGGGAAGGACACTCCCACTGTTCTTCAAGCAACCTCCCATGATAGAAGAAAAGAGAGACAACAGAGCATGGAGATCCTATCAAACTATTGCTCAGAATCCCTCACACAACAGAACAAGAGATGGATACTTTCACCTAGATCCTTTGACGGTTTCCAACAACAATGTAGGGACCTTCAACCAACATTCACTTTGAAGGTGAGATGCCCTTAAGGTACATGTTAACTTTGAACCTCTATTTGAAGTCCAGATAGACGCCTATGCTTTCAAAATGGTTAACTCTGATAAAGGGTTATTTCTTTGTCCAAAATTTTTCCAATAGTAAAAAATCACCTTGTGCTCCTTAAATCCCTTCCACATGTCGACAGGGATACTTTATTAGAGAAACATATTCCATATGAGTATGTAATTTTTAGACTAGGACCCACTTGGGAGGTTTTGTTGATGGCCTCAAGGAGTAATACTACCATGTTTGAAACTATGATGACTATTACACGAGATGGACAACTCCAGATAAAGAGAGAGACCGACCAAGGCCGTGCACACCAACATCTCCACAAATTGCAAACAAAGCTGGGTATTAAATATTGTGAATGACACCTGGTTCTAAAGTACCAAAATGACCTACATATGTACATTCAAAGTTCTGTAACATGGAGTCTCCTAAATATTCTCACCGGAGCTGTTTACCATATAAGCATAAGATAAAGCAAAAGTTCAAGCATGAATACATAGATTTCAGCCATGCAACCCACTGCAATGTTCTGATGGTAAAGGTGGTAACTTCTGCAGAAAGTACGTGGTAAGCATGGCTAACCCCAAGACAACCAGTCAAAGCCAACAACAAAGAAAGGTAATAGGAAGTCAAAGGACATTGAAAAGTATGAGTTCTATAAAATCCCTTGGCATAACACAGGGAGTGTCGCCTCTAAACAATCATTTTTGGTTGAGATGAAAGCCTCAAAATCAGATGTTGACTCAAACTTTGATTCAACTAGATAAGGGAATACAAACATGATGCAAAACCCACTGTCACCATCGCCACCACAAAAGGCTATCCAAAGGAACCAAAGGAGGTTGGAATAAGGAGAGTGCCCTTCCATTCATAGATGTGGGTGAAGAGGACCTCTACTCCATTTCATTGTCTACAATGATAGCCAAAAGATCCTAATATCAATAGACGTCATCAAGAGGTTGAACCTAAAATTGATGCAAAATCCTCAACCATATTAATGACATTGGCTCAACTGTGATTCTAGACATCCACATAAACAAACAATGTTGCATCCACTATGATGACAAACCCTTCAAATATGAGGTAATATCTGATGATTCCACTTGAGGTATCTCTATACAACAAAAACATGTAGGCAAGATAGTAGAAGGGGAACAAAGACAACTTTTCCTCGCCTACTTGGTTTCCTTTGCATCGTTAGATAAAACACTCAATTGATTTGACACCCAATTCTCCTTTTCCTTACGACCCTGTATACATGCATTCTTTTTATGGATAATAAAGAAATCAAATGCTAGATCCAAGAGATAATTATGAAGGACCACATTAGAACAAGATCCTCACCTTGTGGGAGCTTCATTTGTTCCGTACAAAAGAAAGATGGGACATGGTGACTTGTATTTATTACAAATCCCTGAACAAAATCAAAGTTATGAACCAATAGCTAACTCCTTTGAATTGATGATTCTAGATTATCTCAATGTGGAACAAAATTTCTTCATCAAGATTGATTTGAAGTCATGCTACCACCAGTGCTCCATTGAGAAAATTGATGTATGGAAGACAACCTTAAAGTATAAGGAAGGTCTCATGGTTATCACTGACTTGATCACACTCCCCAACTACTTTCTTGAGGTTGATGGATGATATATTGTAGCCATTCAAAACTCCTTTGTGGTCATATATCTAGATGAAATCCTCATTTTAGGAAAAACCTAGAGAACACTGGAAGCACATTCAACAAGTCTTGGACACTCTACGACAACACAAGCTATATCCAATTTGGAGAAATGTCCCTTCAACATGTAGAGAATCCAGCATTTGGGATACATCAGGATGAGAAGGATGTGGATGTGATCCAACCAACATCCGTGTCATTAGTGATTGGATGGTCCCAAAGATACTTACCAAGATTTCCACATGTTCATTAGCCCTGCCAACTCTAGCTAGTTTGGTGTTGGGTTATCTCAAATCGCTAGTCCTAATCCAGTGACCATGGCGGACCTTGCTAACCCCATTTTGGATAACCATGATATCATGTCTCAAGGAGCCTGAAGTTGCAGGTATTGAGTGTCGAGAGACCAAATGACCAACAATACCCTTTGCACCGATGGAAACCCCTCTCACCACACCACATGGTCACAAATTTCTAGGATGGCATCCAACACATCAACTGGCTTTCGAAAGACAATGGGCCTGTTCCATGAGTTACAAGTCAGCATTATGGTGAGCATAATTTCACACATTTAATCCAATTGAGTATTTTGTCTCTGATTTCTCTAGATTTCATGATATATGCTTGGACATTATTCCTTTTACATGCTTCACCCAGGGTCGAGCATTGTGCCCTAGTAAGTGGTTTTACTTGGGGATGGATTTGCTACTGTAGAACTCCTTAAAGATTACCTGTCATTCCTGCACTATGCTCTACTTGGTTTCCATCATTATGCCTCCCATTACTTTATCTCTGGGATTCTAGGTGTATTACCCAATAAGGGGTTGTCCCTTATTCTATTTGAAGAAGGGGTTGAAGGCCCAAAGGGATTTATTTTCTGCAAAGACAAATACTTCTATGAACTCCTTCCAACAAGTCACCTGTGGATGCCCCAAGAAAGCAGTGAAACACTCATCTTTGAGAAAAGGAATCCACAATATAACAAATAATGCTTAAAGGCTAGTTAAAGGATATGAGGTCTCATTACGAAGCCGACCTATCATGTCCATGGATATCTAGGGTGGCATGACATTGCCATCATCTGGTCACCAAAAAACAGGTAATGGATCCAAATGTATTTGAGGGTGGGGTGTCTCATCACGAGCCACCCTTCCCATTTCCACTAGGTGTCTAGGTGACATTTAATATGGTCACCATGCCAAGGCAGTTGACCTTCAACCTCTTCTTAAACTATGAAAGAATAAAAGAATGGCAATTAGTGGTTTCGAAAAGCACATGGAATGCTAACACACACTCTACAAAGTCACCCATGAATGAGAAAATACCACCCCTTTGTATGTCATGATCCCTATGCCCATTAGGTCTTGACCCAAACCACTTCACCAACTTTACATGGATTTTAGGAGGAATTTTGGAAATCCCCGACCTAGGGCAAGACCTACCTAATAGAATACCTCATCAACCCTCCCATATTCAAGCTTCTGAAGTCACATAGTGTCTTGAGAAATTAATTAATTGATAGTGATATTTGATGCTACATGATTAGGTGGCTAATTTATTGATTGGATTCACTTATCATGATGTTATGCCTTGAGATCCTTGGATGACATGCTCATTTATCTTTGTAGGACCTATTTGGTGGACAATTTTGGGAGAACAAGCCTAGCTTGGGATTCCATGGGGATGCAAGCCCACAGGTTGGATGAAAAGGACCCACATGTCGGATAAATAAGATCAAACTTGAGAGGCCTTGAATATGATGTGGACGATGTATCCTAGCCCCCACACACCAAACGTTTTTCCTAGAAGAGGCAAAAAATCTACTTTTTAAGCATGATGTCATCTAGGGGGTTAGGGATTGGTGGTGATGTAGCCACTCATTGACACATGGAATTTTTGAGGAGGAGGGGGTATTCACCATGAGGAGATTGCCTTGATTCTTGACATGTGGCCTTTGGAGTCCTACCCATGCTTCTCCAACACCAACGGCTTCTTCTAAGTGGAAAAACATCCCCTAAAGGGGAGACATCCATATAAAATTAGGGTTTACTTATGAAAAAGTGAAATTTTAAATGAATTGTTTAATATTATTTTGTTAAAGGGGGAAATGTTAGGGTTGTTGACCCCTAGTCTTGTGGTTTACCCCTTAATTTATGGACAAGTCATCTTAGTGACATTTTGTATAAATAAGAGATCATAAGATCTCATTTGAACATAACTCTCCCTCTTGTGAGAAGTATTGGTCTGAAATTTT
>SNQJ01S0026910.1:0-29429 GCA_010110895.2 Picea sitchensis
GTACTTTTACTTCCCCACGTTCGTTGATGGTAAGGGTGCTAAACCACAACCTTAGAGATGCAATGCTTGAACTTGTAACCTCCCCCGTACCGAAAGAGTATGTGCACTTCTCACCAATTATGCTATCCCATGGGGTCAAAGGAGAATTTGGTTTTTCACCCATTATGCTATCCCATGGGGTAAAAGGAAGATTTGGTTTTTGTAATGTGATAGGATGTTGCTTGGCCTCATATATCAAACTTTTTATGATAGTAAGTTGAAAATTGAATAAGTTTGCTTTATGATCATGACGTTCTACAAAGTGGTAAGTGTGAGTGATCAATAACCATCCTGAAAGTGGTAAGTGTGAGTGATCAATAACAATCCTCTTATATAAAGTTTACGTGGGTAAGGCTGTGTATACACTCTCCAATTTAAAGTAACTGGAATCCAACAATGCATACGCTACCCTTAAAACCTTTAATACTACGGAGGGTGAGTATCTATCACCCTAATAATGGTCATGCTGGAAGCTCTATACTTTGTGGATACTTTTTGCACAGTTTTGAATATCTTAAAACACATTATTATTCAACTTTGACATGGTTCACGTATGGTTATTAGATAGCAAAATATCGTCATGGTTTATTTCAGGCATGTGATATTGATAAGCTGAATATAGATTATTTCAGGCATGTGATATTGATAAGGTGAATAAACTATAAACTGTCCATGTAATTCTTTGTATGAAATAAACCATAAACTGTTTGTAATTCTTTGTAACTCTGGAAATAAACTATAAACTGTCCATGTAATTCTTTGTATAACCATGGAAATAAACTGTCCGTAATTCTTTGTATAACTATGGAAATAAATTGTTTGCAATTCTTTGTAATTCTAGTTTGCAATTCCTTGTAATTCTAGAAGTAAACTATGAGTTTCTGAATTCTTTGTAATTCTAGAAGTAAACTATGTCAAGAGTTTTTGAGTGGACACCTTGTATAACTCTGGAAATAAAATGTTTGTAATTCTTTGTATAACTCTGGTAATTTTAAAATTAAACTATGTAAGGAGTTTTTGATTTCTTTGTAATTCTAGAAGTAAACTATGTAAGGAGTTTTTGAGTGGACACCTTGTATAACTCTCGAAATAAACTGTTTGTAATTCATTGTATTACTCTCTAAATAAACTGTCTGCAATTCTTTGTAATTCTAGAAGTAAACTATGTAAGGAGTTTTTTAGTTGACACTCCACTCCATTCCACCTTGTAATTTGGTAAAAAAACTATTTGCAATTCTTTGTAATTTGGTAAATAAACTGTTTGCAATTCCTATTTGTAATTTTGGATATTCTTTGTAATTCTAGAAATAAACTATGTAAGGAGTTTTTTAGTTGACACTCCACTCCATTCCACCTTGTAATTTGGTAAATAAACTGTTGGCAATTCTTTGTAATTTGGTAAATAAACTATTTATTCTAGAAATAAACTATGTAAGGAGTTTTTTAGTTGACACTCCACTCCATTCCACCTTGTAATTTGGTAAATAAACTGTTGGCAATTCTTTGTAATTTGGTAAATAAACTATTTACAATTCCTGTTTGTAATTCAAGAAATAAACTATGCAATTCTTTGTAATTTCGGAAATAAACTTGTAATTCTTGTTTGTAATTCTAGAAATAAACAATGTAAGGAGTTTTTGAGTGGACACTCTACTCCACCCATCATCAAGGACTTTTGAAGTATGAAAAGAGTGTAAGGAGTTTTTGAGTGGCACTCTACTCCACCCATCATCAAGGACTTTTGAAGTATGAAAAGAGTGTAAGGAGTTTTTGAGTGGACACTCTACTCCACACATCATCAAGGACTTTTGAAGTATTAAAAGAGCGTGAGGTAGGGGTATACAAGGTGATGATAATTTGATAGTTAGGGGCTACCCATCATTGAGGACTTTTGAAGTATGAAAAGATAGTTAGGGGCTACCCATCATCGAGGACTTTTGAAGGGGCTACCCATCATCAAGGACTTTTGAAGTATGAAAAGAGTGCGAGGTAGGGATATACAAGGTGATGATAATATGATAGGGACTCTAGTTGGATTTTTGAGTGACACTACTCCACCCATCATCAATATGATAAGAGTGTGGGGTAGGGGTATAAAAGGTGATGATAATTTGATAGTTAGGGACTCTTGAAGTATGAAAAGAGTGCGAGGTAGGGGTATACAAGGTAAAGAGTGTGGGGCTAGGGGTATACAAGGTGATGATAATATAATAGTTGGGGACTGTTATGTTATGAAAAGAGTGCGGGGGTAGGGGTATACAAGGGGATGATAAAGGTTATAAAAGAGTATCGGGGTAGGGTTATACAAGGTAAAGAGTGCAGGGGTAGGGGTATACAAGGTGACGATAATATGATAGTTAGGGAGGGGTAGCGGTATACAAGGTGATTATAATATGATAGTTAGGGATTGTTATGTGAGGTAAAGAGTGCGAGGGGTAGGGGTATACAAGGTGATGATAATATGATAGCTAGGGACTCTTATGTGATTGTTAGGGGCTTTTGAAGTATGAAAAGAGTGCGGGGTAGGGGTATACAAGGGGATGATTAAGGTTAGATATAGCAATTGTGAAAAAAGAGTTATTTTATTTCTTATGTTTCTCTTTTTTCCAAAAAAAATTTCTCAAATTTATATAGTGTATAAATTCATTTACAAAGGAAGACTGCAGTCAGTTTTTTGATCAAATGCACTAGCATTGAGGACCCATACAATCTATAATCAACAATGATGAAAAATAAGGTTGGCCATGCGTGTAATTGAGTGTTTCGGAAACAAGAGACGAAGACTTCCCAACGTCAACCTTTAATTCACAATCCTGGGGCAGATTCAGTGCTGCAGCAAAGGGGGGCAGGCAACATCATTCAAAGATATTTATAAAGGAAATGGGGCTCTCGATCCCTCTATCACAATTATAAACCGAGAGCCTCCCTACCACTTCGGTTAGGGCCCTCTTAGAGAGGGCATCAGCTGCCCTATTGTGTGAACGTGGAACGTGAAGATAGTTGATATCGGAGAAGCGCAGAGAAAGATCTCTTGTTTTTTGCATCCAACCTTCTAAATGGATGGAGTTGAGATTGCACTTATTAGAAATCCAGTCAATAATAACTCTAGAGTCTCCCTGGACGTGTAAGTCGTCGATAGACCATAAGGCAGCGAGAGTGAGCGTGGTCGATAAACCCATGAGCTCTGCTTTTGTATTTGTGCCGGCTCCACAGTTGATGAACCAACTTGTGATTCTGGACTGGTGTGTTTTGAATGTGCCTCCAGCGCCGCAACAAGAGCCATGCATCGTCAAAAATTGCTATGGTGTGTCCCTCGGCCAAGTCAAAATTCATAGCACTATGAGGGAAGCATCTGATTGTGGTCGGTTGCCAGTTGAATGAGACCAGAATCTTGTGGAAAACCTTCGACAAAGAAGGCTGGCCGTCCTCAAAGATCACTCTATTTCTCTCTAACCAGATTTGCCAGCTGATATGAACCGTCAGACTAGGCGGGGCCAATTTTTGAGAGAACCAAAGGGAGAAGCTTTCAGTGATGGAGGAGTCGCACCAGGTGATCGGAAGAGTAAAATGCTTTATAGAACGGTACCAGACTTTTTTAGAAAACGGACAGTGCATCAAGATGTGATGCAGGTCCTCAAGAGCATTTTTGCATAATAAACAGATGCCCGGTCCCACCCAGTCTCTCCTTTGAAGTGCTTCCCAGGTAAGAATCTTATCTTTACCAACCAGCTAGGAAAATAATTTAAGTTTGAGTGGCAATTTCAACTTCCATAGCTTTTTGATCCACGGCAAAACGGAATCGGAGATATGCTGTTTCTGTTGGGTGACATAAAGATTTTTCACAGTAATAAAACCAGACTCATCACCGTCGGCCCACAACAATACATCCGGCTCGGCCCTCAGGGAAATTCCAGCACTTTTAAGAGCTGTGGTGAAACGATTCCACTCTGAGGCAAGCGGTTCACTAAGTATTAGATCACTGTTGGTCATTCGGCAGAGGGGACGCACCTGTCATAGTTCTAATCTGAGCGAGAGCTGTGATATTATTTGCCTGGAGGTGGAGTCTCAATGAGGGCGAGAGAATGGATCGGTCCCCCAGCCCAAGAATCAAATCCTTGCCAATAAGTATATCCATGCCATTGCCAGGCCTCCATCGGAGCCAATGGAGGATAACAGGAGATGATGCCACCAGGCCTTTCCAGAAAGGCGAGGCCCTCTTCAGTTGGAAAGATGGCTTGCGAAGCCAATGGATGAGTGGCTTGGAGTCCAGATACTCCAGATACTTATCAATGATGATTTTATGCCAAATACTGTCATGGGAGATAACTCTCCAGAAGGTGCTGGCCAGGAGGGCCACATTGAATGTGGAGATATTTTTGAGGCCCAATCCCCCTGCCCTCCTCGGTTTAGACAGGGACTGCCAACTACAAAGATGGATACGGTTTTTGTCAGCATTTCCACCCCACAGGAAATTAAACGCTAATCTACGCAGAGAAGTAATAATCTTTGAAGGTACCCGCTCCAGCATCATCCAGTAAACTTCCAGGCTCTCGAGAACAGATTTAACCAGGATAAGCCATCCACCCAATGACAACCATTTGTTACACCAGAAGTCTATTTTTCTTTCGAAAGTAGCCACCAGCCAACGCCAGTCTCCGGGGGAAGTGGCTCCCAGCGTCATTTGGAAACCCAAATAGGTGAAACCTTCACTCAGATTAATAAAGGTGAGAGGGATGGTAACTTTGAGAAGATGGAGCTCGGTATCTGAAAGACCCCAGTAGTGGACTGAGGATTTAGAGAGGTTGATGGATAAACTAGAAACCGATCAGAATCGTTGGAGCACCTCTAGGATAAAATGCCATTCCGCAGGATCAACATTGGACATAAGAAGAACATCATCTACAAACATCAGATGGACAATCTTAATGAGTTTTGATACCTTAATGCCCTAAATTTTATGCTCAGAGAATCTTTTGGAGAGAAGTATACTAAGACCTTCCATTATCAAGATGAAGAGATAAGGGGAGAGTGTACATCCCTGTCGAAGTCCTCTCTCGCTTTTGAAGAAGTTAGTAGCCTCACCATTGATCAACACTGCAAAATTGGCGCTTGTAACACAAGAAAGAGTCCAATTTATAAACTTATCTCCAAAACCCACAGCGTGGAGGACTAGCCTCAAAAAATCCCAATCAATGCAGTCGAAAGCTTTTTTGAGGTCCAGTTTCATGATTAGCGCCTTTAGATTTTTCTGTTTGATGCTCTGTGTAAGCATTCATGGGCGGCTCCAATAGCATCCTGGATTCTTCTATCTTTCAAGAATCCCAGTTGTTCCGCAGAGAGACTCCTTTCGAGAAAAGGTTTAATTATGTTAGAGATTACCTTGTAAATGAGATTGCAAAGAGATATCGGTCGGAAGTCATTGAAAGAGATTGCGCTGCTATCTTTCGGAATCAAGATTAGGAACGTTGAATTAATACCTCCAGCTATCTTACCTTTTATACGGGTGTCCTTCACCATCTGTAGGAGCTCCTCACCTACAAGATCAAAAAAGAAACAAAAAAATTCTGAAGTCCAGTCGTCTGGCCCTGGGCTTTGCTCAATTTTAAAATGTGTAAGTATATCTTTAATCTCGGCAAGTGTGACAGGCTTGTAAAGGGTCTCGGCTTCATCTCCGGAGACCAACTGAGGGAAGAGACAGGCAGTAGACCCTTTATCCAGGAGGTTGTGCGCACCGGTAACTCTGTACTGTTGAGAAAAATGAGTGACGGCCTCTTCTTTTAAGGCCTCCTGCCCCCGAATATCAAAACCACCGCTTTTAATAGTCCAGATCATCTTTTTGTGTTTGTTGTGACTGGCAACTTTGTGGAAGAACTTGGAGTTTGAATCTCCACTTTTTAGCCAAGTTGCACGGCTTTGGAGCCTCCAAGAAAATTCCTCGGCACTTAGTAAGGAAGCTATGTTAGCTTCAAGTTGATTTAGTCTCTCTGACTCTTCCACCGTCCAGGGTGTGGTAATAGATCTGTAGGTGAGATTGGATATCTCCGCCTCTAGCGAGAGCAAACAGGTCTGGTCCTACATCTGCTTCAAATGAAACCAATGCTTGGTCTTTGTCTTGAGGACCTTTAGTTTCCACACAAGTCGAATTTGGGGGTTAGCTTCGGAATTGAAAAGCGGGTTTGTCCAGATCACGTGAACGAGCTCAATGTAATTCGCCAATGAGAGCTAGGAATGATTAAATTTGAACGGAGAAGACTTGGGAAGCTCAGTGAGCCTCCGCTGAAGAAGAACCGGGGCGTGGTCGGAGAAGAAGGGGAACTCGACCCACGAAGATGACTGTCCAGTAGAGGCCAATAAGCCATCTGCCACAAGAAAGCGGTCCAGCCTCCTTGCGATTGCATTCAGACCAATCCTACCGTTTCGCCAAGTAGGGGTTAAAACGGTCGGTCGAATGTCAATAAGATTGTTTGTGGCAAAAATCTCTTTGTAATGGGCTCTAATAGGTTTCGGCAAGGATGCGCCTCCCCAGGTTTCATCGGCCTCTAGGAAGAGGTTCAGATCTCCTCCTACAATGAGGTTAGTTAAAGAGAGAATACCGTTGTCAGCTAGCTGTGACCAGAAGAGCATTTTTTTCGAGCAGGGTCCGTAGATGTTGAGCAACGCCAACTCCAGTTTTGTGGCTAAGCAGTAGCCCTGTAACAGTAAACCCCCACACGACAGGGAGGGTCTTAGTTCGAAAAGGCTAGGGTCCTAAGCCACCAGCAAACCTTCGAAAGTACCAAATAGGGTCCTAAGCCAACAAAGAAAACCTTCTAGTACCTAACAGCTCATCGTCAGCCAGATACTGAGAAGGTCTTAACCGGTGAACAAAATCTCGAGCTTTAATATCTACCGAGAGTGGTCTCTGAAGAAAGATGAGATCTGCCGACGTTTCATCAATCTTCTAATGAGGCAAATGGAGGGTGCTCGACTTAATGTTCAGCGGAGAGCACCATTATTACTGATCGCGCTGGGATCGTGCCAAGGCCTTCATTGCTCTAAGGGCCTTACCATTCAGAGTGGGCAATATTGAATCCGCTAGCTGAGTACTTTGAACATCCTTCTTCTTCCTGGAACTTCGAGTTTGAAGAGGGGATAATTCGGTAGCTATACCTCGTGACCAAGCGAAGGTCTTGGTATCCTTTTGTTTTGTGTTTGAGGTGCCAGCTTCAGTTGTCGAAGAAATGATTTCCTTGCCACGATAAATTGGTAGTTGAGTAGTGGATCTCAGGTACAAAGAAGAGGGTGAAGTGGGCCTCAGAGTGTCCAGGAGAGCATTTGCATCGTCTTCCGGCTGACTATATCCAGGGAGCTCCTGTGAGGCTGAAAGTTGAGTCAACGATGGAGGAAGAGAACAGGGAAGCACGATCGAGGGAGTAGGGATGGGGAGGGAGGGGTCGAGGGAAGTGTCTGGGGAAAGAAAAGTTTCACCAGTAGACTGAGTCGAGCAGAGAGAGGTGGGGGCAGTCAATTCTAGTGTGGAGAGTGGATCGGGTTGGAGGGAGGGAGTCTCTTCACCTGGAAAGGTGGAGAGCCAACAGAAGCTGTTTATGTCTTCTTTTTCAGATGCAGAGAGTGTGTGATAGAGGGACGGGCAAAGTTGCCTTAGTTTTGTAATCGGTTTATCCGCTTGTTCCGGTAAGGGAGGGCTGGAAGCAGGGTTCAAATCCAGGTAAGCGAGGGAAGGGTCGGCTTCTGTGTAGTCAGGTGGGTTCAGATGGAGCTCATCCTCTTCAGAATAGTGGCTCGAAAACTTACCATGGCATGTTCGTCGGAGATGGCTCGTTTCCCGACATAGGTTGCAGCGAAAAGGGAGCCCAAGGTAGTCAAGGGGTTGTTGATGAGTTCGTCCTTGCCAAACTATTTCCAGCTTTTTCGGCAATCTTGCTGTGATGTCTATTTCTACCAGAACCCTGCCCATTTTCCTCAATGGACTATTTAGAGACTGTGCATCAAGAAAGATAAATTGGCCAAGAGTGTTGCCAATGGCTCTTAAAGATCCTTCGTTCCAGAGATGTAAAGGTAATCTCGGGAGAAGGACCCAGAGGTGACGGAGCTCGAGGTAATCGGAGTCCGGGTTGAAGGCCAATCTCCATCTCTTCAGCATTATGCTGCTACCCCCGTAGGTCCAAAAAGAGGAGAGTAACAGAGAAGCATCATCAGGTGACTTACAAATGAAGCAAAGCCACCCTTTTTTAAGGAAGAGGACCTCCGGTGAGTAACCTAGAAGAGGTAACCACGATAACTTAATTAATCTCATAGTTAGGGCAAAGGTTAGATATAATAGTTGTGAAAAAAGAGTTATTTTGTTTCTTATGTTTATTATTTATAATTAAAAAATAAATAAATTAAAAGGGTAAATTTTAAATCTATGAGAATAATTAATCAATAATACAATTAATAATCCATAATAATTATTAAATAATAATACTTAAATAAATAAAAATAAAAGCTTAAATTTTAAATCTATGAGAATTTTTTTTTTCGAAGAAAAAAAAGTAATTTTTATTCCTTTGGAAGTTAATAATCCATAATAATTATTAAATAGTAATACTTAAATAAACAGAAAAAAGAGTAATTTTTATTCCTTGGTAAGGACATAATTACATTTTGTAGGAACATTACACATTATGGAAGTGTGTGCTATAGATGAAAATAGGTAGACATTTGAATGCCTTTTCTTCATGTATATTCCGAGAGAAAAAACCAAAAACTCATCCATAGCTAGATGTACTCTCTTATGTTCATAAGAGTCTTTTATATACAAGAGAAAATCACCACTATTGTGGTTTTTGACTATCTTTTTTCAAAAATAAAGAGCAATTTTGATGCCTTCAATAGTGTCGTTATTTGGTGTTGAGTGAAAAAAAACTGAGTGAATCTGCAAGTCGTAAGTATGAGTGATGGGTTGAATCTTTGTTTTGTGTGTTTAAAAAAGTGAATATTCTTGTGTGTTTAAAAAAGTGAATATTCTTGTTCATCTGTGAAAGGCCTGTGGTAGAAGGCATTTGTGTCTTCCCCTTTCTTTTCCGTAATGTGCCATCGTCTTTGTAAGAGCTGTAGAATTTCCTTTGACAAAGTGTTTGTTGTCATGTTTCTGTCCATGTATACACGTGAGATAGTCATAGTGTCAAAGGTGTCCAAAAGTCTGTGAATTTCTTTCAGAATTGGATATAGCAGAACGTTATGACAAAATTGTTTTTTATTTGTCCAATTTATTACATTCATGGAGTCTCCAAAAAATTGTAAATGATGTAGATCTTTTTCTTTTTCAAAAAGAAGTAGAAACTTTAAGGATAATAATTTTGCATAGTTGTTTATTCTCCTCCCCAAGCCCATTTTTAAATGGAAAAAATGGTTTTCTAAGAGCTGTAGGAGTTGCTCCTCCTCTACAGACAGAGTTCTATGCAACATCATTGAAATATGTCCAAGGTTTTGTGGTGTCTATGAACTCTTGAAGTCTAGTCCTTTAGGTTTTTGTGGGAGTAATCTGTGGAAAATGAACAATTATTGCTAGACTTTGCACTACAAGATTTTTTGGGAGGGTGGCTTTTTCCTTGAAAATTTTTGAGTTTCTTGCTAGCTAAACTCCTCAACTTATCAGGAGGGGGAGTGTTTTGAAAGATTTGTTTCCTGGGGTATCTGTCTAGGTTTTCCAGAGAAATTCTATGTAATCTCCGGTCAAAAAAAATTTATGTTTTAGACTTTGAGGTTTCAGTCCAAACTTTTACTATGAAGGGACATGTGAGAAGTAAATGAGTTGTTTCATTTGCGTTTTTGCAAAGTGTGCATCTTCCAAGGCTTTCTATTTTGCGCTGCTTCAAGTTCTCCCAAGTTGGAATTTGATTGTTTAAAGTTGTCCACATGAGGATTTTTGCTTGGTTCAAGTTGTCCACAGTGCTCAAGTCCATCTTGTCAATTTGTATATCGAAGAACTCCAAGTGCTGTTTGGAGAACACGGAACAATGAAAGTGCAACGTTGAGCTAGCCAACACGCAGTTTTGCTTGTAAATTTGTATATCGCGGAACAATAGAGGCCCAATTTTCAAAACGCCAGCCCCAGAGCCCCCGATAAAAAAAAATGGCTAAATATGGAATTCATATGGGATCGCTATGGGACATTAAAAAGTGCAATGTTCAGCCAACCAGCTCGAGTCCGCCTGTCAATTTGTATATGGCGGAAGTGTGGGTGCTATTTGTAGGACATGAAACAATATAACCTCAATTTCCAGCCCACCAGGCTGCGAACCCGTGATCCAAAAAATGCGTGTTAGTATGGAATAAAGAATCTGCGTATGCTCTATAAAATCTCATCTCCATACTTTATAAAAGCACATGTTTACTATGTATTGCTCGTTTGTCAAAATAATTTTATATCAGTTGCTTGACCAGATTGTACAAACCTTAATTAAATTATGCAATATTAATATTTAACAATAATAATTTACCTCCAGTCCATCTGTCAATCTGAATATCGCGGAACTCCAAGTGCTATTTGGAGAACACGAAACAATAAAAGTCCAATGTTGAGCCATATTTGTACAAAGCGAAACAATAGAGGCCCAATTTTCAACTTGCCAAGCCAAGAGCCCCGATAAAAAAAAAATGTTAAATACGGACTACATACGGGATCGCTACGGGACAATAAAAGTGCAATGTTTAGCCAACCAACTTGCAAATTCGGTTGTTAATTTGTATATCGCAGAAGTCTGGGTGTTATTTGTAGGACACAGAACAATAGAATCTCAATTTTTAGTCTGCAAGGCCGCAAACTCGCGATCCAAAAAGTGCATAAGTATGGAATGGGCAATCCGCATATGCTCTATAAAATCTCATGTCTAATAATGTATTTAGATATGTAAGATAGTTGATGGGGATTGCCATCGTAAACAATGACAAATTTGAACTTGCCAACCCTGGAGTCCATATGTCAATCTGCATATCGCGAAACTCCAAGTGCTATTTGGAGGACACGAAACAATAAAAGTGCATTGTTCAGCGAGCTAGCCCGAAAGCTTTCGATCAAAAAAAGTGGCTAAACATGGAATCAATACGGGATCGATACGAAACAATAAGAATGCAATGTTCAGCGAAGCAACCCGCAAGTTGTCTCGTCAATTTGTATATTGCGGAAGTCTTGGTACTATTTGTATGATATGAAACAATAGAGACTATTTTCAACCCGCCAGGCCGCAAAGCAGCGATCCAAAAAGTGCCTAAGTATAGAATGAGGGATCCACATATGCTCTATAAAATTTCATTTCCATACTTTATATAGAGATTCATGTCTGCAAGTCCTCTCGTCAATTTGTATATCGCGGAAATCTAAGTGCTATTTGTAGGATATAGAACAATAGAGACTCTATTTTCAGCCTGTCAGGCTGCGAAGTGACGATCCAAAAATTTGCTACGTATGGAATGAGGGATCTGCATATGCTCTATAAAATGTCATGTCCCTACTTTATATAAAGACTCATGTTCGCAAGTCCGCCTGTCAATTTGTATATCACTGAAGTCTAGGTGCTATTTGTAGGACACGGAACAATAGATACTTAATTTTCAACCCTCTAGGCCGTGAATCCGCGATTTAAAAAGTGTCGAAATGAGGGATCCACATATGTTCTATTAAATCTCTGTCCATACTTTATAAAAGTAAATGTTTATTATGTATTTCTCGTTTGCCAGAATACTTTTATATCGCTCCGTCGACCAGATTGTATAGACTTTCTCGTCTAAATAAAATCTGCAATATCAGTATTTAACAGTAATAATTTACCGTAGGTTCGCTCGTGAATTTGTATATTGCATAATTGTAGGTGCTATTTATAAAGCGCGGAACAATAGAGGCCCAATTTTTTGCCCACCAGCCTGAGAGGTAAATATGGAATTAATACAGAATCGCTACGGGACAATAAAAGTCCAACGTTGAACCAACGAACCCGCAACTCCCCCTGTCAATTTGTATATCGCAGAAGTGTGGTTGCTATTTGTAGGACATAGAACAATAGAGGCTCAATTTTCAGTCCGCCAGGCCGAGAACCTGCAATCGAAAAAGTGTCGAAGTATGGAATAAAGGATCTGCATATGCTGTATAAAATCTTGTGTCCATACTTTATAAAAGTACATGTTTACTATGTATTGTTCGTTTGTCGCAAAACTTTTAAATAATTCGCCTGACCAGAGTGTACAAACTTTCTCGTTTAAAAACATTCTGCAATATGAATATGTAATAATAATAATTTAGTATTGAAAATAATGTTTTTAGATATGTTAGATAGTTGATAGGGATTGCCATGCGTAAACAATGACAATCTTGAACTCGGTAGTTTTTAAGTCTATCTGTCAATCTATATGTCACATAATTCAGAAAGCTATTTGGAGAACATGGAACAATGAAAGTGCAATGTTGAGCCAGGTAGCCCGTAGGTTTGCTTGTCGATTTACAAATTCTGCGACTTACAAATTGACAATCGATATTCGTCAATGGGATGCAATATGACCATCGGTTGTTCACGTCTCCTTGGTATATCTTCTGTCATTTTTTCTTTAATAATTCGCCCGACCGCTTTCCATATTTTGGTATTTCTTGGAATCGATTTCACCATCACCGCTGCCTTCGTACTTGTTACTAGATATGCAATAATTAAACTTTAATGGTAGTAGTCATCCTGCAGGAACTGTTAAGATTGTCATTAATGTCCAGAAATCCGGAGAAGATTTGTCATTACTACAAATTAAACTAAGATTTGCGCACAAGTATGTTATGCTTTCCAAGTATTCATTTGAAAGGCAATGCAATCTTTTTTTTTTGTGCATCGATCGGTTGGTGTTTTAAAAAAATTTCTAAATCTTAATCTCTCTTTGTTGTCAACGCCACCTTTGCACTTTATTTTAATTGTGCAATTAGTGAGTTGTGATGGTGACAATTCATTTCGCATGAACCCTGTAAATTGTCATTCATCAACGAAACGCTCGAGGAGATATTCCATTAATACACATTAAACCATAATTTGCGAAGGGTTATATTATCCCTCCCCAATTTTCATTTCAAACATCGCCCTGAGTAAATGAAAATTCTTAATAACTTCTGGCCCCAGTTCTCTCTAGACACAATAAATACATTTGAGCATAATGGCCAGAGGTTACACTATTCCAAGGCATAGTGTAACGAGTTCTTACGATTCATCTCCCTCTGCCCACGAGCAAAAAAGTAGTGGTCCCTTGGTACACCAAGAGATATATTTCAAGTCAAAAAATTCCAAGGCAACCCTCGCTGGTCAGAGAACCTGCCCAGTTGCATTCATGGTTGATGCAGAAGTTGATGCCATGAATTCTGAGTCGGAAGAAGATGATCTGATGGACAACGATATGGTAATGGATGATGGCAATGCAGGGAATCTTCCCACTCCTAGGCCCAAATTCAAATAAACCATAACGAACGGAACTTTTCGGCTCGGTGATGGTGGTTATGACAACACCAAAAAGAGTTTCAGAAAAGAAATAGACACTGAACGCAATAGCCACTTTGCAGCGCAAAAATAGGAATTCTAGAGTTCCAAATTACTCCGTTCTGGGCGGAATAGTTTCACTATAAAGAAATGATATGTTGATGCTCCCAGAGATATATTTCAAGCCAAAAAATTATTGATTGACACCTTCGGGAATCATGTCCAAAACTCACACTGCTGCAAGACATTTTTCTACTAGTCATCTCCTTTTGTCCAGAATGGTCTAATTTGGGCCTCTGGAATTGGACATGCAGGTTGTGCTACTGAATTGCCGGGGTATCAATAATATAGAGTTATTATTGAATAATAATAATAATTAGTATTCAATAATAACAAAATTATTAGTGAATAATAAGTATCATTAATATAGAGTTATTAGTGAAAAATAATAATAACATAGTTATTGATCAATAATATAGAGTTATTAATGAATAATAATAATTATTATTGAATAATAACATATTTATTAGTGAATAATAAGTATTATTATTGGATAATAACAGAGTTATTAGTGAATAAAAAGTATATTTAAATAATAACAATATAATAACAGAGTTATTAGTGAATAATAAGTATTATTAAATAATAACAATATAATAACAAAGTTATTAGTGAATATTTAAGTTTTATTATTGAATAATAAGAGAGTTATTAGTGGATAATAATTATTATTCAATAATAACATAGTTATTAGTGAATAATAATAATTATTATTCAGTAATAACAGAGTTATTAGTGAATAATAATAATTATTATTAAATAATAACTGAGTTATTACTCAATAATATAGAGTTATTAATGAATAATTATTATTAAATAATAATAGAGTTATTAGTCAATAAGAATAATAATTATTAAATAATAAGAGTTATTCTTATAATAATTACTAAATAATAACAGAGTTATTGATCAATAATATAGAGTTATTAGTGAATAAGAATAATAATTATTGAATAATAAATAGTTATTGATCAATAATATAGAGTTATTAGTGAATAATAATAATAATTATTGAATAATAATAGAGTTATTAGTGAATAACAAGTATTATTATTGAATAACAAGTATTATTATTGAATAATAACAGAATTATTAGTGAATAATAAGTATTATTAATATAGAGTCTCGTTGCGAGGCCCATTTCGAGTTTGCAGGACAAAAGGCCTTGCGCACGTCAGACATTTTTGTTCAGCTGGTGCATTGGAATGTGCCTCATACAACATGTAGATGCATTGGTGCATGAGTATGTTTCGGTGGATCTGATCTGCCATCTGGCTACGAAGCTCAAACACTAATGCGAGTTGTTCCGTGTGGAAGAAGGGGCGGGGGCTCTTGAGAACAGAATTATTAGTGAATAATAAGTATTATTAATATAGAGTTTCGTTGTGAGGACCGTTTCGAGTTTGCAAGACAAAAGACCTTGTGCACGTCAGACATTTTTGTTCAGTTGGTGCATTGGAATATGCCTCATACAACATGTCGATGCGTTGGTGCATGAGTATGTCTCGGTGGATTTGATCTGCCATTTGGCTATGAAGCTCGAACACTAACGCGAGTTGTTCCGGGTGGAAGAAGGGCGAGGGCTCTTTCCATGGTTCTGGGATTATCGTGATAGGTGGTGGCACTAGGACTGGGCCACTCTCCACCTGAGCGCCATCTTGGTCTTTTATCGTCGCTCCCAGAAAATCTTGTAGCACAAAGTCTAGCAATCATTTTCCACAGATTACTTCCACAAAAACCTCAAGGATTAGACTTCAAGAGTTCATAGACATTGCAAAACCTTAGGCCTATTTCGATGGTGCTGCACAGAACTCTGTCTGTGGAGGAGGAGCTAGCCTACACCTCTTGAAAAAACATTTTTTCCATTTAAAACTGGGTTTGGGGAGGGGAACCAACAACTATGCAGAATTATTATCCTTCAAGATTCTTCTTTTTGCAAAAGAAAATGATCTACATCATTTACAACTTTTTGGAGACTCAATGAATGTAATAAATTGGACAATTAAAAAATAGTTTTGTCATAACATTCTGCTATATCCAATTCTGGAGTAAATTCACAGAATTTTGGACAACTTTAACATTGCGACTATCTCACATGTATACTGGGACAAAAGCACGACAACAGACAATCTGTCAAAGGACGGCCTACAGCTCTTACAAGGACAATGACACATTACGGAAAAGAAAGGGGAAGACACAAATGCTTTCTACCACACGCCTTTCATAGATGAAAATGAATATTCATTTTTTTGAACACAACAAAGTTTCAACTGATTACTCATACTTACGACTTGCAGATTCACTCACTTTTCTTTTCACTCAACACTAGATAATGACACCATTGAAGGCATCAAAACTGCTCTTTATTTTTGAAAAGATACAGTAAAAAACCACAATAGTGGTGATTTCTCTTGTATATAAAATACTTTTATGAACATAAGACAATACATCCAGTTATGGATGAGTTTTTGTATTTTCTCCTGGAATAGACATGAAGAAAAGACACTCAAATGCCTACCTATTTTCATCTATAACACACATTTTCATAATGTGTAGTGCTCTAGAAGCACCTACAAAATGTAATTTTGTCCTTCTCAAGGAATACAAATTGTGCTTTTTTCTTGAAAAAAGAGCAGAGTTATTAGCGAATAATAATAATTATTATTGAATAATAACTATTATTATCTAACAACAACAGAGTTATTAATGGATAATAATTATTATTATTGAATACCTCGAATGGGGTGCCAAGCAGACCAATGGAGACACCTGGAGTAGAGCCAGGCTTGGTCATCAATGAGGTCGGTCGACTCCCATCCCCTCAACATTAAGGATGGGCGTTGGCTCCAACTACCACTCTCCTGAAAAAAGACTTGCCCCTTGCGCGAGCAATCCCGTGATGCCGTTCATTTACGAGGGGGACTTAATGGAGCTGGACTTCACTTCGACCCTCCCAATTTTGATGCGCCCACACCATGCTTTCTTCCATTTCAGGCTTACCCTGCACCTGCCTTGCAACGAGGAGCTTTGGAGCAGTGACCATTACATCCTCTGCACAGTTTCTACCTGCTTTTTCACCTCGATACCACGCGAACGGGGGAAGCCTTCGTGGCTCAGCCTGGTATGCCTTTGCTGCTCGACGAAGGCGGTTGCAAAGGATGGAACAAGCGCTCTCCACTACTCGGACCCAAATCGCGCGCAGAAAGATTGTTCTCAGAATGCCTCTCAGGGCGTCTGTTGAAGAAGCTATCTTAGAGGAGCCAATGGCATATGTTGAAGAAGTTATCTCGGAGGAGCCAATTTAGGCCCCCTCGGAGCATCTCCTCTTCACGGTGCCTGATAATTGGGAGCCAAGTGATTTTTTAGTGAAATCCTCTATGCCTGCCATTGTAAAACAACAAGCTTGCGAGAATGCACAGTAAGATGAAGATTTCCCCACCTGCTTCATAGAGGAGGAGATACTGGAAGAGATGGCCTCTCAGGCCACAGTACCATAAGCTAGGAACACCTTGGAAGACATCATGGAAGGCGAATGGAGTGAGGGTGCTGGTAGGGAAGCAGACAAGGAGCAACACAGAGAAGCATCTTCAAGCGAGGTCGAGGAAATGCGACAGGGAGACATGACGAGGGAGGGTGGCACGATCTTCTTGCTACCTCTCATCTCATCCATGCAGAATCAGTGGCATGTCCCACCACCTTTCTTCCAACCATACCACCTCGAATTGTTGTTTGATTTGCAGAGCCAGATGGCGGACCAAGTCCACCGTGTCACCCTCATGGGTCAACGTCAGGGCATGCTCTACAATGCCATCTCCAATGCGCCAACTGGGTGGATATGCCCAACTTGTGTGCAACTTTACGTGATGCGAGCTAAGGAAAATGCTCAAGATGCAGATGCCACCTTTGACGCCATCGGGTAACTGTCATGGTCTTGCTTGAGATTCCAGTGTTAATTTTTAGAGTTCCGTGTATGCTTATAGTTAATTTCTGCAAGACAATAATCATAGTTCAGACAATAAAACTCCGTTAGTCCTGGTTTCCTACGGGCGAGACTGTTGGGAAGTTGTCAATTTTGGACAAAGGATGACACTGTTTCGGTTTTCTCTCTCGCGACGGAACGAATGGCAGCCTAGGTACAGTTGTAAGTTTTGCCAATTAATATAACAGGAATTTCCTTTTTTACTTTTTTTTTTTATATTATTATTGAATAATAACAGAGTTATAAGTGAATAATAATTATAATTATTCAAGCATGCTAGTTACCATCCCAATTCTGAAGCCGCTCTGAGGATCGACTAGAGTTTAGACTCTGATTCTTCTTAGCTACTTTTGCTATGGCTGCTCTCGGAGGAGGGGAGCCGCTTCCCCCTCCGTCTCTTGCTACTTTCTTTCGCAAGCTTCTGGCCTCCCAAGGCAAGAAGCACCCACCTGCTGAGCCCCCTAGCTTCGTCAAGAAGCTCGACTCGATCCCAGAAATTGAACTACCTCCGGATCACCCAATGCGGATAACAATCTCCCTTTCAGATCGCGGACTGGTAGGACAATTCATAGGACTTTGGTCGTCAGCCCGAACCACGGATAACTGGATCCAAAGAAATTGATGACCGCCGATAAGACACAATGTAACCTGTTATGCGGTGGGAAGATGATTCTTCATCTTTGAATTCATCTCCCAGGAAGATAGAGATCTCATCTTCAGGAACGGGCCGTATTTCGTGGGTACTCTAGGGCTATACTTGAACCGTTGGACCCCGAGTTTTGATCTTGCGATAGAAGTACCTAAGGATGTTCCAGCCTAGACCACGTTGCTCATCACACTCAACAGTAGGTCACCTCTGCGCTGGGACTAAGCTCCACCGGGTAAGGAATCTTAGGCTAGGTAAGGTTTACAGGAAGAATACACGTAAAAAGAAGATTCTCTCCTTGGAACTACTTATGCCCATTGCCCATAGACTCTCCTTCCCCACATGCCTGACCCACTCCAGGAGTATACACCTTTTCTGTCACCTAGATAGTCCTTCGACTGCTAATTTCCCTTGCCTTGGGCTTCAGCAACAGACCAGACCAGAAATCTTCGAGCTCTGTGGTAGCTACAGGGCTCCTTCCAAGAGCTCTCTCCTTCCTCCGCGCACTCTCTCACTTGGAGAGTCGCTCACAGGCTTGGTAAACCTCCCTCTTTAACAACAATCACCTCCCTCACCTGGAGAGAGGTTACACACAGGTCATACAATCGGTTTCCTTAATCTTGTTCTCGTACAAAGCAGAAAAACAACAAGGGTTAGCAACGAACATATAACAACAACAAACCACACCCAACCAAGAACTGCGTGGCCGCTAGAGTCAATTGGGACAACAAACACGAGTTTCCCAAACAGATGATAGACAGAGGCTTCAGCGTAACAAGGCTCAGCAATTACGAGACACTTTGGGTTTCCCCAACCAGTTATAAAGAACGGACTCACGGCTTTGGTTTCAGAGATGCGTAAGGTGTACAAAGATTCCACGCAAAGATTCCCACGGTTCAAGTAAAGGATCCAACATAAAACACCCAACAGAGGTCGATCGAGAACGCCTGCCTGTTCAGACGGAAGATGGAGAATGGACTCCCCGACTCAGGTGATGGATGAAGGAATTGGAAGGTTGAACCCTTGATTCAGGTGATGTTTGGAGGAATGCCCACCCAACTCCCATGCAACAATCGACGGAATGAAAAGTGAACCCTAAACACGACTCATTTCCTGGGTTAAATCACATGCGCCTGGGTCGACACATGTCGCCCATGAAGCTGCATGCGTTCCTCCCTAGGAACTTAGGACAAAACATAGATTTCACATGGCTTTTGGAATAATATTAAAATATTATTCCCAAGGACTTAAACCCCTAGGCTCAACACTTAGCCTCTCTTTCCAACCTTCCAACCCCCAATCCCTTACCTAGGCTTTGTGGAAGTTTAGTCCCCCATCACTCATTCATTGTGGTTGGTCCACATGCAGAGATGCTTATCTCTATTAATAATGTGCATAGTTACATGTACAAAATCAAGATCTTGGCCTTCAACACTTAGGCTCCCTGGCCTAATAACTCATAACCCCATCATCTTATATAAACTTATCTAACCAGCCTATAAATCATAATTACAATTCATAATGGAATCGAGGCAAGTCCTTGGGGTATTACAAGCGGGATAGGCACCCTTTGGAACACTATGAAGTTCGAACTAGTCAACTCTGAAACGAGTACGCACTGGATCCACACCAACCTCCTTTAAAAAGAAACGGGTTGATTGGTAAGTCTCTTCAATCTTTATGTACCAGTCCTTTTGGAGGAAAAAATAAATTGTTGGGAGACACTAAAAGATTACCTATTGCTAAATGATCTTGATAATATCATCATTGGGGGGTACCTAAATGTGACCCTAGCTACAAACGAGAAAAAATGTGGCTCCATTGTGCGAGACCCAGCAAGAGAGTGGGTAGAAGACCTAATGTCAAATTGGTAGCTAGAAGATATCAAACCAATTAAAGGCAAATAAACGTGGATAAATAAGAGGGTAGGATCGGGGCACATTGGTACTAGGCTAGATAAATTCCTTGTCCAAAGCTCCTTCTTACTCCTCGGCCTCATTCCCACTTCTTCGATCCTCCCGCACAGTGTGTCAGATCACAAACCAATCCTGTTAGAAGTCTCTTGTGACAAGAATCTCGGGCCTATCCCCTTCATATTTATTCCAACCTGAATCCAAGATGAAAGCTTCCTGAAGCTAGTTACCAAACTCTGGAATGATACAGTAAAAGGCTCAACCTTTTATGTTTATGAAGAAAAAGTCCAGAGACTAAAGACATTGCTAAAAGCCTGGGTAAAAGGCTAGTCAAATCCAATTAAAATCCGCCAAGCAGCCCAAAAGCAATCAAGGAACCATTAGCTGGAAATGGAAAATCAGGAAATTACCCAAGAAATCGCGCAATAAGAAGACTAACTTCAAAGAAAATGGTACCAAGCATGCTGAGATGAGGAAAATTACTCTGAAGGTATTAAAGCAGCTGCAACAGAAGCCTTCGAAAATCTCTACACAAAAACAAAATGGATTGATATAGATCCCAAAGATTATCCTCTCTCTCTTGTCCCAACTCTCATTAAAGAAGATTTCAACAACAACCTAACAAAGGAAGTAACCCAGCAAGAAATAAAAGATGCATTTGACCAAATGAACCCAGACAAAGCCCCAGGACCAGATGGATTCACAACTAGATTCTATCAACACAGTTGGGATATAATTAAATCAGATCTAACGAAACTGATTCGGAAATCTTAGACTTGCAGCAAATTAGGAGGTGGAACAAACTCGTTCTTCTTGGTGTTGATCCTGAAAGAAAAAAGGAGCAATCAATTTTGATAGATTTTGGCTAATCTCCCTTTGCAATACAAGCGATACAAAATCTTCACAAAAGTTATAGCCAATATAATTAAAAAAATTCTCCCTATAATCATCCCAGAAAATGAAGGGGGGTTTATTAAAGACAGACACACAGTGGACAACATCATCCTTGTATAAGAGGCCTTGCACTCAAGTATCCGGAGAAAAAACAAATGTATGATAATAAAACATGATCTTGCTAATGCGTTTGATAGAGTTAGGTATAAATTTTTATTTAGAGTCATGGAAAATTTTGGTTTTGCCCTAGCTTTTGTAAATTGGATAAAAGATTGTATTGGGTCCTCATGGATAGTCCAACTAGTGAATGGGAGGGCAACTAAGTTCTTTCAAGCTTCCAGAGGGCTCCGACAAGGTTGTCCCCTTTCTCCCCTTCTCTACACAATCCAAGAGTCGATTTGTGGTAAGAATACCAACTCACAACAACCTCCATGGCCTAAGAATACCATCAGGGGTAAAGGATATCAACCACGCCTAGTTTGCGGACGACACATTGCTAATGGGAGGAGCGGGCTTATAAATAACAAGGAAATTAAAAAATGAATTAACTGTATAAACAAAAATTCTAGGCAACGTTATAAGCCTCACTAAAAACAAGATCTATGGTTGGAAAATAATGCCAAAAGAAATGTCGGAGATTGCCAGGGTATTGGGAATGGAAGGCTGTACCATCTGGGATACCCTTAAATATCTGGGAGTCTCAATTTTCAAATCCAACCCAAGGACCTTGCACTGGAATCTACTGATAGACAAGTTAAAAAACAAAATAAACTTCTGGGGAGCAAGCTGGTTAAACCTTGCAGGTAAAGTGGTCATAATCAAAGCAGTCCCAGCCAACATTTCGATCTATCAAAGCTCCTTGCTTTTGGCTCCATCCACCATAATACAAAAAATTGAAGCAATGTTAAGAAGATTCCCGTGGGAAGGTGGAAAACAATCAGGGAGATAATTGCATTTAATAAGTTGGAAAAAAATCTCTAAGCCAATCTCGGAAGGAGGTCTCAATTTCAAAAACATTCATGCTCAAAAGATGGCATTCAGGGCAAAGATTCTTGGAACCTAATCACCGAAAATTCCACTTGGAGTAAAAAAGTGTTATGGAAAAAGTACTTTCGAGGTCCAAGGGAAAAATGCTTTGATCGTCCAGCATTAGTGAAGAGAGGATCCCCAATCTTCTCGCTTTGCCAGAAGGCGATGCCCTACTTTAGCCCTCGCCTCACCTGGCTACCAGGAAATGAAAAAAATATCAATATTTGGAAAGACTCAATCATGGGAGACCCACCCCTTGGTTCGAGACATGATCTTGAAAGACTTAAAGAATGGATGAGAACTCAAAACTTAAATACTCTTTGGGACATTTCAATCTGGGGAAATGATGAACACAATTTGTGTCTTAAGGTGGGGGGTTAATAACAAACCCCTAGACTTAGAAGAGAACTGGAACGCTTTGAGGTTCTGCCTACAAGGGAAATCCCCACTAAAAAAAAGGAAAAAAGACAAAAGGGGATGGGGAGCAAGCTTTGGGATCTACACCACGACAGCAGCGTATTAGCTCATAGTCTCTTTCTCCAATGTTCCCCCAAACCCAACAATTTGGAAAGCGATCTGGACCTCCAAATCCATCTCAAAGATTGATATGTTTGTATGGACCATGACACACATAAGCATTCTAACATGATAAAACTTAAGAAGAAGGGGATGGGAAGGCCCCCACATATGTCTTCTCCGTCTCCAAGAAGAGGAAACCACAGACCATCTGCTCCTAAGTTGCATCTACTCTAAAGAAGTCTGGCAGTTGTCTTTGGGACTGCAGACCAACACAATAGTCATGCCCCAAGAGACTAGCAGCCTGCTCCAAAAATGGAATTCGATTTGTCCCTTCGAGACTGAAAAAAAGGGCCAAACCTCCACCCTTAGGAGAACTCTCCCAAAATTTATCCTCTGGAAAATTTGGCTTGAACAAAATAACAAATTATCCAGGGAAGTCAAAAGCAGTCTAGCTCACGTTGCAACTAAGATAAAGCCCTATTTTGGAGAAAGCGCCCTACTTATGCAAAGCAAAGAACTCAAGGCCACTAGAGCAGGAAGAGGAACACTGGAGTGCTCAGTTTAAACTCCAAGATCAGCAAAAAAATAAGAATAATAACTCACACCAGGAAGTCTGGGAAATACGAAAGGAGGAGCAGGAATTCGAAGAATGGAAGACAAAGGAAACAAAACATATTTTGTTCTTTTACGGGGCATCCAAAGAGAATCTAGGTTTGGCAGGTGGAGGAGGGGTCTTGATAAGACCCACTCGTTTTCTGGAAATAAGTTTCGCCTGGGGAATTGGAATTGAAAGTAACAACAGAGTAGAAGCCCTAGCCCCTTAGCAAGCGCTAAACCAAGCAATCAACCATGATGTCCAAGATTTAGTAATAATAGGGGACTCCTGGTTAATAATAAAAGCTTTAATCCTTCGTAGCAGAGTAAAAAATGCAAAACTTCATCACATCTTGGAGAAAATCCAACTCCTCCTTGGAAAACTCCGATCTTATAAGCTTTACCACGTCCATCGGAACTTAAATGTGCTAGCAGATGCATAGGCCAATAAATGCGCCCTTTTTAATATTGAGACTTTACATCTTAGTGAAGCAACGTCCAAAATGGATCTACCCTGACTCTAGGGGAAAAAAACCATAAAGTAGTTATGGGCGTGAGGTGGAAAGAGGAAATTCTCACGACAGGAGGGAATGAGCAAACCTAAGGCACTATAAGACAGAGCAAGTGGTCATAATATATAGATTTACTCATCATTCGGGCGTTGAATTTCCATGGAAAGGCGACAATCTTGCAAGTCGCCCATGCCCTCCATATCGTGAGAATTGTTTAGGGAAAATGATATGGGAGGAATACGATGTTAAAAAGGGAAGCAGGAACGAACCCTTTCATCCTAGGAGCATGTGAAGGCGGCCAAGGCAGTCGCACAGAGGAACAGAGGCCAGTTACGAGTGGAGCGTGCACAGTTGCAGAACACCAGGTAACGAAAAGAAGGCGACATAGATGACATCCAACTCGACCAACAAACCCAATACAGAAGACAGGTTGAGTGCACTGGAAGATGCCCTGAAAAATCTCTAGCAAATGTTGAATCACCAACTGGATTTTCTGCAAAATTTGGATATAGATGTAGGAAGGCGGTTGGAGTTGTTGGAATGAGACATCACCACTATGAAATTTGAGCTAACAAAGGAGCTTGGAAAGCTGCGTAAAGAGCACAAAGATCTCGAACAAGAATTCAGAGTCAGAGTCAGCGAACTAGAGGAAAAAATGGCCCAGCTGAATAAGGATTGGAAGCAAAACCCAAAGTAGTTTGATCAGTTTCTCAAAATTAGGACAGGGGTTCTGTAATACCTCAGCGAGGAAGGCGTTTTGTATAGAAACCTTCACAATAAATACATATATAATGCTTTCCTCCCCAAGAAGGAAAGTATAACCTCCAATTTTTGTAGTCGAATAATAGAGCTTGGCTCACTATATTTGTAACAACACCAGTGGGTTCGCCACTGTTTTCTTTAATCAAAATCCATTACCCGTTTTTGTCCAAAAAAAATAAAATTATAATTATTCAATAATAACAGAGTTATTAGTGAATAATAATTACTATATAATAACAGAGTTATTAGTGAATAATAATAATTATTATCAAATAATAACAGAGTTATTGATAATTAATATAGAGTTTTTATTTTATTTTTTGACAAGAACGGTTAATGGAATTTAATTATGAGAGACAGTGACAAAGCCACCGGTTCTGTTACAACTATGGTGAGCCATGCTCTACTAGTCGGATACAAACCTGGAGGCTATACTAACTTTCCAGGGGTGGGAAGTTTTACAATTTTATTTACAACAAAGGCTTCTATACAAAATGTCATTCTTGCTGAGAAAGTGCAAAACTCTCTTCTTTGACTTGAAAATAAGTGCAAAACTCTGTTCTTTGACTTGAAAATTGATTTACTTCTCTGGATATTGCTTCCAATCATTGTTTAGTTGAGCCATTTTTTCCTCTAGCTTGGTGATTCTAGCCTCAAATTCTTTCTTGGGGTTCTTGAGTTCTTTATGCAATTTGCCGAGCTCCGCAGTGATCTCGAATTTTGTGGTGGTAATGTCCCCTTCCAGCATCCTCCAACCTTCTTCCTGCGTCTATGTCTAGATTTTGAAGAAATTCCAACTGGAAGTTCAACATTTGCTTTAAGTTTTCCAGAGCAATGTCCATTGCATTCAGCCTTTCTTTGTGCTTGGTTTGCTTCCCGAACTGAAGGCCATCTCAGGCGACTTCTTCTCTCCTCCTTGTGAACTGCTACTGCGCTCGATCTTCTCGGAGATGGACCGAATTCCTTCTTGGCCATCTCTGTGTGGAGTTGGTATGAGGGGCTGAGTTCCTCTCCTCGATTTAAGAACAACCTCCTCCCAAATCGATTGTCAAGTTGATGATCATATATAGTCATGCCCATAGACCGAAGGGTTAAGGAAAACTTTGCAAGAGCAGTTTGAAGGAGGATGACTGCCCCTGGAGTTACAAATGCATAAACATGTTGACAATAGAGTTACAAAATGCATAAACATGTTGAACGGTGTTGAATATGCATTTGTTGTTGTCATTGCAGATTCAACTTCTATATACATTACAAAATGGAGTAAGNTTGAAGGAGGATGTTGCCCCTAGAGTTACAAAATGCATAAACATGTTGAACGATGTTGAATATGTATTTGTTGTTGTCATTGCACTTTCAACTTCTATAAACATTACAAAATAGAGTAAGCTAGAGAATATCTAAACATGTATAAAAGATCGTCAAGCTGATGATCATATATAGTCATGCCTATAGACGAAAGGGTTAAGGAAAACTTTGCAAGAGCAGTTTGGAGGAGGATGGTTGCCCATGTTTTTTAGCAATGACCTCATCATAAGTTCGTGCTCCACAATGGTGTTCTTTTTCCTCCCAAAAACTCGAAGTGTACTTGTTCTAGATGCAATGTTCTTTAACCAATTTCTTGGGGTCATGCCTCCTAAAGCGTTCTTCTCCAAAGCCATATGATAACAATGTATTCACTTCAGCTTGACCTTGTTTGAGACTAGCAAAACAATATGATCCAATCCACAATGGGAGCGAGGGCTAGATATCTTTCTTGTTGCGATAGAGTGTCGCCTCAACTCCATGGACAATCGTTTGGTAGGCAATCTCTTGTAGCACCAATTTGTCGGGGACAAATCTTGGGAGCAGATGGGGAGCTTTCGGTAGCTCCATATACTCGGATGTAAGTACCATGTTCCATTAGATACCAGTCTCCAATATTTTGTATTATTGATAGCGCCTTATTTGACATGCATGTTGCTGGAGCACAGAAAATGCTTTCATAAAGAGGTGCAAAGAAGTGGTTGCATATATGGTGGTATTATGTTCTGTACTTATGTTCCCAGAGCACATTGCAATAAATGTGTATTGATTGTTTTGTTGGTTTCCATGCCCAACACATCTTAGGGTATTGATGTGCCACACACATGATATCTAATAGATATGAGCACATGTGAAATTCTGGAAATTCCTCGGGCGGAGTGTGCTTAACAAAGGCGATAGCTGTTGCTAGGTTTTCGGACAAGATATCAGCCCAGTTGAATTCCAACCCTTCATTTGTGCAGTAATAGATAAGAGGCATTAGCGAGAATGTGAATTTGGAAGCATTTTTCTTTCCATACAATCTGCAGAGCATTGCCACTATGTATTGGTAGGGCATTTTTAGTTCAGTAGTTGGATAGTTCCCAGATCGTCTTTGTTTAAAGACGATATCTGATTTGTACCAGATTTTGAATAGGTCATTTCCTTTGTATGAGAACTTACTGAGCAGATCCCCATCCAACTGTTGGGGTCCCTTTTCCAAATGATAATATTTGGCTAGATCAACTGCTTGGAACGATGTAATGGGATCCCCTCTAGCATTGAGGATGTATCTATTTTGCAGGTCCACATGCTCAATAATCCACGCAATTGCATCTGTGCAAGGGAGAACTGGAGGATGAGCTGCTACCCTGTGTAGTTTTGATTTCCGAATATTATTGAAGATTCGGAGTTGATCCTGGTCTTCAACATTGATGGGAAACTTTTGAAGTTTGAACATCTGGAAGACCTCATCCCATTTAAGTGGATCTTGTCCTTTCTTGAGGAGACCTGTTGTATCACCATACAGTTCCTTTGGGAAACCAAATTTGTTCTCTGGTTTGATTATCTTCTTATGCGATGACATCTTTGAATTTGAAACAAAGCCATAATCAGTGGATAAAGCCAATAACAAAGATGTCGAGCAAGTAAGTAGAAAACATTACATATATGTTCAAAAGAATTCAAGGGTATTTACCTATAGGAAAGATTGGGTATGAAGGGTTTCGGTCATGGTTGCATAGAGAAAGCACATTATGTTAGATTGTATAGATATAAAGAAAATTCTATTTCCAAATATGCAAATACTGGGTGTAAAAGCTTTGAGCCATGGTTGGTTGAATGAAATGAAATTTAGAGTAGTATACCACATTTGCAAGCTATATTTAAAAGATCAATTGAAAGATTAGATCAAAGAACAGGAGGTTTAAAAATGGCAAGAAAAAATTGTAGGATAAAATTGCAGATGGAACTCAAACTTAAAGTTAAGATATGCAAACTTTCTTCCTCGTGGAGATCACAACTTTACTAGACCCAAAAAACAACCTTCTCATTGAGACTTAAACAACCTTATAGCATCATATCACCAAATAAAAAATAACAAATAATTTGTTAGAAGTGTTCAAGATTTAGAGTGTGATTTAAAGGAAACATAGATGCTAGTGAAAGTGGTAGAATATTACATTGCAACAAAGACTTAGACATGACATCCTGGAGGATTTGGGAGCTCAGGTGGATTGGTTAAAGGCTAGTAAATAATCCGTCATAGCTACACTATGAGATCTATATACCACTTAGAGCAAGGAGTTTGAAGACTTCAAGTCCATGATTAGTTGTGCACTCAACACTTATTGTGATGGATTTGAAGGAAGCTTTGAGGGTTAGTCAAGTTGTTATGAGCCATACATGATATCTCTCCCCTGAAGTTGTGGAGGTCGCGAGTTTGACTCTCTCTATTCCCTCAAGGTTAGGCTTTGTAACCAGGGACGACAATTTACCCCGTTTATCATCCACGTATCATGGGGAAGTACTCATAGGTTTTTTCGAAAGGTATTTTGCTTGAAACAAAATGACGAAATTTGAGGTATATGGAAAACGATTATGGAAATGAACAAGGATAATGCCTCACTAACAAATTTGGCCTCTTCCTTCGAGAACAAACAACAATAGATAGATTCTCATATATAATAGTTGCAATCATAGATAAATGTCTGCTCAAACAACAACCTTAGTGTAATACAACACACGATGTTACTTTTTGCACATAACACCTTAAGCAATTAGTCATAGTGGATAAATGAATGGATCTTCCAAGAAAATGGGTTGTGACATGCTTCAAGAATAGTAGGCAACAACTCTATCTATTTTCCTTTCCAATATCCAATAGATAGATGATAACACAATTGGATTTGTTTTGTCTTAAATTGGCTTCATCATATCTAATAATGAGTTGACTTAATCCAGAACCTCTCTAACCTAACTTCGGTTGCTTAAATAATTCAACAATATGCATTCAATATCCTGAACCTTGAATAAAATCCAATGTATGGCTCTATTGTAATGTTTTTTAGTGTATGTAGGGACAATAATATTAACGTCTTCTAAGTTCTCAATAGTTCAGTGCATGTGTGAAAATCGGCAAAGAAAATTTCATTTAATAAAGTTTTTTTATAGTGCTTTAGATGCTCTATGCTATCACAAAACTTGTAAATACACAGACCTTCCAGTCCAACCTTGCATAATTCATCACTTGCGGTAGCTTCTTCAATAGCTAAAAAAAGCAAAGCCCCCCTTCTAGTTTCTAGTGCAATTTGAATTTGCAGTACTAGTTGTTGATTAGTTTAGTTGAGCTTCATTTTTTCAACACCATGCGACAGATTCCATTTGCTCTGGTTTAGTTCAAAGCACTTATTCAACTCTATATTTTTTAGATTTAGCCAACAATGAGCTATAATAATCCAAAACCTCTCTATTAATGAGCTAACAAGGAGAACCAGGTATTTGTATTTCAACAAAGATGCAACTATAGATCCTTACTGCATCTTGTTCCACGATGCAAATCCTGCTTGTGGTCATTACGAACCACTGCTTTACAAAAAACTGTCCACGTGCAACTTTGAAGAACGTAATACTTACCTTTCACTAATGTGCGATAACCTTGAATGCCACTGGAATTCTATCATGCATAGAATGCATACTCATGGATTAAGAAGAGCA
>SNQJ01S0026911.1:5439-36155 GCA_010110895.2 Picea sitchensis
CCTGGCCTAGTTTCTGAGTTGAGACGACTGTTCTGAGTTTGCTTCCATTTGATCACCCCTTTTAAACAAATCGTGACATTAAACTGATGGGTGTCAGGCTCTGCTCCTGCAAGCAATCCAGGAGTGACTTCTGACGCTAACACCCTCATTCCATTGACATAAGATTCCATTCGTTCTTTGTATTAGACTATCCAACCATCACCCCACATCATCCAAGTTCATCCCAAGAAGTTTTCTTTCTCTTACTATCCGCAAAAACTATCTACAATGAAGACATCTACGTGCCTCCTTCCTTCCTCCTTATGGTAGAAATCAAACATGGAGTATGCCTTGAGAAAATGGCCAAACAGTTCATGTGAGGAATTGGTGTTTCGTTTTCCTTCCTCATGAATTCTTGTCCCAACAAAACTTCAAAATCGTCCATAGGAACAATAGTGAAACTTGACTTTCCACACCAGTCACCAGGCTTCAACAAGATGTCCTTGGCTACCCCAACGAACCTCTCCACACCTGTGTTGATTGTCTTGAAGGTTTTGTGTGTCTATTCAGGCTTCTAACCAAGACTGCATGCCATGTATTCCCTCAAAAATTTTTTAGTCACCCTACTATCCACCATGGATAACAATGACTTCACATTGAGTTCAAACTGTACATAGCAAAGTTTTGTATTATATTCTTCTTAGATATCTGTGGACAACTTTCAAGACCTACAAGACTCCAACATATGGGTTTTCTTCTTTTTGCAAAGCATTCAACTTATGTTTCAAGGGATAATTATTTTCATAGTTCTCCTTAACAAAAATCCAACATGAAATTGACCTCTTCTCCTTTGTTGCGTCTATTTTCTTGGTATAGTGTTCATTGTACTTAGAGGTCTTCATTTTTTATTTGTTCTTCTTCTTCCCCTTCCCTTCCTACTACTTCTCTCCTTAGGAATCCTCATTGTTCTTGGTACCTCTCTTTGTTTCACCCTGAAAGTACAACATTTTTTATATTGCAGTGATTGTTGCTAGAAGAGTTTGCATGTTCTGTCACCACAACTCACTCTGCATGCATGGTTGTAGATCATTCTTGAAGTGGAAAATTGTTTCCTCTTCCAACATGTATTTTATATCCAATATGAGCCACGTGAACTCCTTGATGTAGGATTGGATCTTACCATCATTCTTGAAAGCCAAAAATTGATTCCTTGTGTTCCACGCATGGTTCCCTGGACCAAATTGTGCCTTCAAGGATTCTTTCATCTCTCCTCAGTTTTCTATCTTCTCAACGGTTCTCCCAGCTGTTGAGTCTTCCACTTGGTTCCTCCACCTAATCTTATCAATTCCTATCAAGAACATCGTTGCAATGTTCATGCTAGCTTCATCTGAACTTCCATTCAACTTCTCCAAGTACTTCTCAATGTCCCAAAAAATGTTTCCCAATAAATTAGCATTGCGATTTCCATCATATGGCTGAGGTTCCTTTATCTTCATCCTTATCGAGATGAGAAAAAACCTGTATTCATCATCCAAAGCTCATTTCAACAATGCGATGTTGTTGTCTTAGTCCTTTAACCTCTGTGTTATTGTGGCAAGGTAATCCATTACTACCTTGAGTATATATTGAATGTCTTTGGTCAAGGTGTTGGTCCTCATATATGTAGTTGAATGACACTCCTAAATGGATTCGTTAAACCCACGCTTCATATTTCCAATCTCAATCTCCATCTGTTCAACCTTCTCACCATGTTGGCACAATGCATCTTTCATATGCTCAACCTTTTTTGGCCCTTGACCAAGTTTTGGAGAACTTGGGTCATGTTTGACCGATTTTGGGACTTCGACAGGTTGGTCGAAGGTGGAGTGCAAGGCGAAGTGGAGATCACCAGATCTCGGCCACTTCTTAGGGAATTTTTGGGTTTAGGGTTTATGCAATGGGTATGGGATGTCGACCCATGGGTTTACCCATGTTTAGGCCCATTTTGTAATGTATAAATAGATAGCTAGGCGAGGTAAGAAGATGCTAAGAAGCCAAGATGCTAAGTGCTAGAGTTTGATATATGTGATTGCAAAGGCTTTGTGCTTACTGAGTATTAAGAACTTGTAGAGCTAAGTGCAAGTGATTGTAAGAATCTTGTGTGAATCTTGTAAGAAGGGTTTGTTCTTAAACCTAGCTCGGGGAAGGAGGATCTGGCGAGGTGTGTGCAGATCTCCTGTCCTATGCAGAGTAGGTTCTTGTGTCTCTGTGCTTGTAGAAGATTGAAAGAAGACAATAAAGAAGAGAAGAGTTGGTGGACTTAGCCCCAGACTGGGGTGAACCACATATATCCTGTGTTGTGGTTGATTTGTACATTATAGTTGTTATGTTATTTATGTGATGTATTCTTAGTGTAATGATATATGTTAGATGCATCTGATATAATAGCTTAGTGCTTAGTAATGTGAATGAATTCTATATATGATCTATCTCTATGTGCTAAGTGTTGGATGTATTAGATCTTGTGGAATATTGCGTTGCTCTGTAATTAAGGTTTGAATCTGCGATGTGAATATGGGTTAGATGATGATGAATGTTAACTGCTAAGTGCTTTGTTAGTGTTATAATCACAGATCTGTGTCCTAGCTAGGTTGCAAACAATTGAGTCCTACAACCACCCTTGCCTCTACCTTGGGTGAGACTTCATCTACTTCACAGGTGTTGCCTAAAGGGCTGGTAGTTAGGGTTTTGTTGGTGCACTGCTAAATCGTTGAACCCTGAGTCTGCCCCTGTGCAAACAAATGGTTCCGTTCCTGGGACCTGAAACTATGATTGCTAAGAACTAAAGCAAAGAGAAAGCTTTGTGTGTAGATATGATGCCCTAGTGCGTAGTATTCTACTTGACTTGTGAAGATCTGTGTTAAGAAGAGAAATCTGATCTGAAGAAAAGAGGTAAGATCTTGAAGCTTTGTGCTCTGAGAAAGGTAAGATAAATGAAAATTTTTATTTCGAAATAATGGATCTAGGTATGTTTAAAATATTTGGTCCTAGTCTGAAAACTAGGGTACATATTGAAGAAATAAGATTTGATATGAATAGATCTGATAGAAATAATGAAAGATGTGTTATTCCTATGCATAGAAAGAATTTTTGGACTAACAAATGGATGCAAGATGCTAGAAAGAATCTTTTTTAGACCCACCACTGTGATCCCAGTGTGAAGTACAGGAAAGGTTGGGGATCATTCAAGAGAAAGAGACGGTTAACTCTTTGTTATAGTTGAAAAATACCGGGAAATCTTGCTAAGGAATTCCCTGGTAGAGGTCCTATTTGTCTTTGTTGTAAGGCTACTAGAGATGAAGTTTTGGATTGCCCTAGAATGATTGCTAAAGTTGAAAAGATGAATATGAGACAAGAAAACTATGAGACAGGCCAAGAAACTAAGGATATGATAGAACCCCAGAAAGAATCAGAGACTCTATTATTACAGATGAAAGAAACCCTGAATGATCACAAAAATATCAACTTATCAGAGATCTTAAAAGAGAAGGAAGCTATAGAAACAATAATAGGAGACTTCGACATAGACTGTGTCTTGGATGAGGAAACACAGGTGAATATCATGACAGAAAGAACTTGGGAAATTTTGGGAAAACCCGCTATGGTTCCTTCATTAGGAGGAATATGATTATTTAGAGGAAATCTTATAACCCTATGTGGAATAATTTGAGATCGTTAATTTTGTTGAGAACAACGCCCCATTTGCTATTTTGCTAGGAAAAACCTGGATTGAAAAAGATCAGATATGAAAGAAATGAGAAGAGGAGGATCTAGAACAGAAAAAGCAAGAACTAAGAGATTTCATGGCTAGGATAATAAAGCACTTACTGGAAGAACAAGAGGGCCAGTCAAATCTACTAAGTACCAGATATCTGGACGTCAAATTTAAAAGAACATAGGAAGACTTGAAACACCTATGTATACAAGAAAGTAGAGAACCTACCCCAGAAAGAGAAGAAGTATTACCCTCGAACCCTATGAAATACCCTCCACAATACGAAGTTATCATGCCAAGAGGAGATAAGAATGATAATGGAAAGAGGAAACCAGTGACTCGGATTTCAGGAAAGAAAGCCAGAAAGCTTAGCAAGAAGAAAACAAAGTTAAAAAAATTACACGAAGTTCCAGGGAGGACTCCACCGAAAGAAGGTTTACAGAACTGGAACTTCACTGGGATATCAGAACAATGAATATTGGCACTTCCCCACGACGAAGCAATATGACCGTTGGAGGTGTCCCGACCGTTAGAACGACTCTCCAGAATGGCTAGAAACACAGTTATTGTTGGAAGGTTCGTCATTGGACCGTTGGGACCGCGCCATAAGGAATGGAATAGCATTGATTGAGGAATTCCTGCCTGTTGGAAGAGTCTATTATGACGTTGTCTATTTATCCCGTCGAGCGTTGCACCAAGAACATTTTTTCCAATTGTGATTATCTGAGCCCATCGAAAATTAGTTTCTTTCGCGCAGTGATTATTTAAGACCTCGCCATCCTTTTTGTTACATTGAATGTTTTTCACCGACCCAAGATATCATATCTAGAGTGTGCATGTCGGACGAAATTAGCGCAGTAGAAAAATCCGTCGAAGAGATCCTAATGGACCTCATGGCCGAGAAAGTGATGTCCACAGGCATCCAAGATTCGTCGACGAGAGGAGTGCAAGAATCCCCATCGACTGCTCGTGGATCTGGACCATCCTGAGCTACGATAGAGAAACAAATGAACCATCGTGATGACTTAGTGAATGAGAAGCTCATCCCATCTATCCTTCCAATCTACATCCTACCTTTGGCTAGCGCGGTGAGTCATGACAACATCCCGAGGGACTTCGACTACACAGTCATCACTGCGTGCCTCCCGAAGGGGATATGCACAGTTGGAGAGGATTATGACGTTGAATATCAGTAACTATAACTTAGGAGACCACAATATCTATGGCATGCTCGCACCATACAAGTATTTGACCAAGAAAAAGGGGAAGAGGTCGAAGATCATCCCCCAGTCGTGGACTATGGACATCGCGAGGTCCACTATAATGAACGTAATGAAGATACCACACTTCGGAAGACATCAGGAGGGTAATGCGTGCGTTAAGATCATGTTGTCATGCTTCCATGGTGGTTAACTGTGTTTGGACAGGCATATCACCATCGATCCGATGTTGATCCATAGAATCACTAGACTAAGCATGCAAGGACTAGACTCACAAGAATTTTATCCAAGAAAGGCTACAGATTGCACCCTGGCACAGAGAATCAAAGACACCTATGGCGATGTGGAAAAGGGGAAGTGGGGATACAAGGTAACCTTCATCCAGAATGGCGTAGTACACCTAGCCTACCAGTTGATTGCTGGTAAGCTAGTGAGGAAGAACAAACCCACGCAGGTCATGGGGTTTGTCATCAACCTCGCAGGAAAATGCATGGAAGGGATATAAATGAATTAGGTGAGCTTCCTTGTCAACCAGTTAGAGAAATACTATTGTGAAGCTTAGGATCGGGCTACAAGTTTGAATTCAGTTGGCTACTGATCCTCATCACCTTCATTTCTTGGGAGATGCTAGAAGGTGCGAACTTCCCTGAGATTAAGCCATCAGAACCCTTAGCTGGGAATTTCACCACGTTATGGTATTCGAGCGACATGGCTAAAAAATGGCAGTCAAATGCAGTGTTCCATGCCTATTACCTGTAGTTTAAGAGGGATATTGAGTCTTCCCCTCACATGACATTGAATACCTTACACACTTTCAGACCATTTGTGAAGTTCCGCGTAGATAGACATTTTATTTATATCACTGCATGAGGAGACAAACATAAACAAGAACTCCAATATTACTACAAGCTCACCGAGGAAGACATGGAAGAAATAACTAAGGAGTGGCCCGCAGAGCTCCTTGTACTAGTCGACTAGGTAGAACTGTCCAACCCAGACCTAATTGGAATTCCTCTGGTTACTCGTGAAGAGTATGATACACCGAATAGTAGCAGAAGGAAGAAAAAGGAATAGGTACAAAAGTTGAACAGTGCATTAGGAGAGACTGCTTCAGATTCACCTGGAGGGGGAGGTTATGACGAAGTAGACAAAGAAGAAGACAAAGAGGTAGACAAAGAAGAAGACAAAGGAGAAGAAGACAAATAGAAACAAGGCAATGTAACACCACCTAGGGACACTATTGGTGAATCTGAGACCTCCAAGAAAAGAAAGGTTTCCCCCACGAAACCTACATCACAGAAGAAGTCCAAAGATACTAAACCATAGATGTAGACTATGCTCACGATGGATGAAATAGATTTCATCATCGCCACTGTCTCAGATACCTCAGAAGATATCTTACAGCGGAATGAATCCAAATAAGAGACCATGTATGAAAGAATTGAAGCAAAGATGAAAGGGGTACAACAAGCCCTCCACTTCAATCGTGCAGTGTCTACTGCACCCTCGTCATCAGAAGGAACATAGTTGGGAGATGAACCTGCCCAGCTCTGCCGAATATCAGATGTGACTGAAGCTCTCCTTCGTCGTGTTCAGGAAGAAAAAGAGCAGGCCAAATAGGCCTTAAAGAAAGAAAAAGAGGAAGGTAGAGAACAACGTCGGGTTGCACAGCAGGAAAAAGACGACATCCAAGCCAAGTTTACAGAGGATAGAGCGTAGATCCAGAAGGAGAAGGAACAACTACTCACAGAGAATATTGGAGTTAAATAAGAAGTCATTAGAGAACTTCTCTCGGTGACGGGCTTAGAACAGATGGAAGAAGACCCAATAGAAAGACAAGTAAGGAAGCTTATCGAAGCCATTCAGTGTCTGCAAGAGAGGATAGTTGAACTGGAGTTACAAGTAGTGCCAAGTACTACGTAGGAAATGAGAGATCTAAGACAAGAAACTGCCTGAAGTGTAGTTGAGAGAATCAAGGCATTAGCCTTGGAATGAAAACAGCTGAACAGTCGAAGTATGCAGACCTACGAGCGCCTTACAGAGGACCCTAATCTTAGGACACTGGAGTCACAACTCAAGGAATCAAAACAACAAGCAACAACAGTGCAAGCGCACTTGAATCTACTATCACCAGTCGAGAGGATGAAAAGAGCCCAAGAACAGTGCATGGTTCAGCAGCAGGCCCATGCCATTCAGGTTAAGGTCATGAAAGTAACCCAGCGAATCCAACCATTGTAGGATGCAACTTGCATACTTTTTTTGGAGATCTAAGGACAAGGTGCACAACTAGAACAAGTAGTCACCTCAGTTGAACAACGATTGGAAGGACCTATCAACAAGAATGTCATTAAGGAGTTCACCGAGCAGGAGGCTCTGGCGAAGCATATCGAGCCAAGATCAAGGCATTTGAGGCAGAGTTACCCAGATCAGAGTGACTCGGGATGAGTCACAGGTGAGTGTTGGGGGTCTGTTGGCCCTTGACCAAGTTTTGGAGAACTTGGGTCAATTTTGACTGATTTTGGGACTTCAATAGGCTGGTCGAAGGTGGAGCACAAGGCGAAGTGGAGATCGCGGGATCTCAGCCCCTTCTTAGGGCATTTTTGGGTTTAGGGTTTATGTAACGGGTATGGGATGTCGACCCATGGATTTACCCATGTTTAGGCCCATTTTGTAATGTATAAATAGATACCTAGGAAAGAAAAGAAGATGCCAAGCAACCAAGATGCTAAGTGCTAGATTTTGATCTATGTGATTGCAAAGGCTTTTTGCTTACTGTGTGTTAGGAACTTGCAGAGCTAAGTGAAAGTGATTGTAAGAATCTTGTGTGGACCTTCTAAGAAGGCTTTGTGCTTAAACCTAGCTCAGGGAAGGAGGATCTGGCAAGGTGTGTGCATATCTCATGTCCTATGCGGAGTAGGTTCTTGTGGCTATGTGCTTGTATAATATTGAAAGAAGACAATAAAGAAGAGAAGAGTTTCTGGACATAGCCCCACACTAGGGTGAACCACGTATATCCCGTGTTGTGGTTTCTTTGTGAATTATAGTTTTTATGTTATTGATGTGATGTATGCTCAGTACAATGATATATGTTAGATGCATCTGATATAATATCTTAGTTCTTAGTAATGTGAATGAATTCTAGATCTGATCTATTTCTATGTGTTAAGTGCTAGTTGTATTAGATCTTGTGGAATACTGTGTTGCTCTGTAATTAGGGTTTGATTATGCAATGTGAATGCGGGTTAGATGATGATGAATGTTAACTGCTAAGTGCTTTGTTAGTGTTATAATCATAGATCTGTGTCCCAAATAGGTTTCATACATCTGAGTCCTGAAACCACCCCTGCCTCTACCTCGTGTGAGATTTCATCTGCTTCGCAGGTGTTGCTGAAAGGGCCGGTAGTTAGGGTTTTGTTGGTGCATTGTTGAAGCGTTGAACCCTGGGTCTTCCCCTATGCCAACAACCGTCCTCTCTAATATAATGAGTTGGTCCTTCATTTTTCCAATCTTTTGCTACCTCTTGGTGTCATTTGCATCAACCATAGATGGCCCTCCAAGTATCTTCACTTCATTGGCAAAGTGTTCATCCAAGGAAAACCAGATTTTGTATCAAGAATCCTTCAAAATTTTTTGATCAACTCTATGGTTACTTTTGTTATCTAGTATGTGAAAGTCATACAACATTATTTCATTTTTCCGCCTTGTCCAAGTGCTTAGTTCACCCTCAAAACATTGTTCTTGGTCTACACAAGGGATGCACCTAGGCTGCTCGAAGGTCATGGATTCCTCTACAACTCGGCCCTGTCACAACCAGCCAACTCTACGCTGAGGTTTCCTCTAGAATGAGTCATCCCATCAAACCCTCACTATCATGTTCCCAGATTGTTTCACCAACAAGTGTGCCCTTCCCACACCATTTTTCTAGCTGTAGTAGTGTTGGTGAGTCAAATCTACTCTGATACCATCTATCACAACACCACTGGATGTTTGATTAGATATTGTGATCGTTCACCTCTTGAGGGTTTGCAACACCACAACGATTCTTACTTGGTTTCTTGGAACACCAAGAATACTTTTTTCAGACTACACCTCTTCACTTAGAGCATACACATACTTCGTTCTAGGATATTAACGAGTCACACTCCTAGTCTATTGAAACTCTTGCTTACTTAAAAAATTGTTTACAAAGTTTAACACTTAGTCTTATTTAAGCATGCATACATGAACAAGAGAATATAAGAGAAAAACTATGGCACATACGAAGACAAACATAGAAATAGTGTGGGTGACACCAATTGTGCCTAACACCTGACTAAATCTTTGTTATAGTGAAACAATTACAATATGAGCACTACCAAGTTAGTTTACAAATGTAGTAGACTCACACGTTTTACCTCACCTCATCAAGACACCCAAGAATAGATCTATCACATAAAGAATCCCTTCATTTCTGTGGTCTTTCACCAAGCTAAGACATATTTTGGCTCTCCCTCACACATCCCTCCACATACCTCCATTTTTAGACCTCCCCAAAACCTCCCAAAGCGTCCAACTATTAGATACTTGTATTCCATTTTGGAAATTCTGGCTTAGTTCATTTCCTCGGACATTCTTTAGAATTGCTCTCCAAATCTCTTGTTAAAATGCTATATGCCATCATTTTGTGGTGTTCCCTTACTTTATATGGACTTCAACAGTCACATGTGAAAAACATCATGTCTCTTGGGTGTGTCACATCCCTTCCTAAACCCACATTCAATCGACTCATCATGCCCCTTTCATGGACCCAATGAACCCATCCAAAGCCAGGCTGGCACCCACCAACATTTTTTCACTTGGACCGGTGTTCCTCATTATCATGTGTGTCCCCCTTTCCTTATGTTCTCTCTCATTTTGATCACCTTGATTCCTTCTATGTGTTCCAACGAGGTCGTCCAATATCTGTAATGTGCCCATGTTGATGAGGGTAGATGGGTTCACTCCTTGGCCCTGCTCCCAAGTTGTGCCACCCTTTCCCAAACACAACCCAAGTCTTTGTCAATCATTCTAAGGAAAGTAAGGTGTGTTCCCCTTTGGTGTCGCATGTCACCATCATGTTCCCAAGGTGCTCATGTCCACACCCAAACCTCTTCATTCACCCAACTGATTGTTTCTTTCTTGTACTCTTTGTCTGTTCCATTGCTAAATCTGTCGAAGGAGCGCGTGCACTCAGTGAGTGTCATAGGAGACCTTACAACTACCCATTTGTGTATGTCTCTTTTTTAAATTATGTTTTCACTCTATATTTGATCGCGCTATAGGAAATTGTGAGTTTTTTTGTTAATGTTTGTATTTATAATAACTTAATTTTACAACAATCGATCTGACGTGAAGATTTATAAGTAAAGTTATTCTCCCCCATTTATGATTTAGTTCTTTTCTATTTTGCAGTGGTTTCAAATGCCACCAAATTGATCTATTTTTCACATTTAAATTAAGTATATTGATGATAAGAAAAAATATAAATTTATTTAAATGATATTTTGGTTATTACATTATTGATATGTTGTTTTATGATTTTGTATTGATGTTTGTTAACATGGAAGTGGTTTTTTTGCTACATTTACATCATTGAACAAATGCAAGCACCTAAGATGAGATATTTCTCCTCAATAGTAGATTCCATCTAATGTCTTGAAGGGTCTTTTTCATCCTTTCTCTTTAAGGTTCGTGGGATTAAGTATTGGACCCTATAGAATATTATTTCAAATCCTAAGTGTAATGCTACCAGGTATTTTTTTTAATTATACCCTATGTAGTTTTGGTATTGGTATAAGCATCTTCAGTATGTTGGTATAGGAATATTCAAGACGAGGACATGCAATGTTGTAATTTGAACTTAGAGTGAATTCAAATATATTCAAATCTATGGGATAAAAACATTGCGTGAATGTGAACCAAAAGATTTTTGGCAGGGACATCTCCATTGGATTAGCACTTGTTAAGGTTGTTGCATAAATGGCTAGTTTTGTTCCAACAAAAAACTGCCTAGATCAAATATTCCTAGGTTAGTTTCATTAATCAAGGCCAAATTAATGCAACTAATTTAATAGATTTCATCCATCACTGTGGTGAAGCATGCCTTTGGTTTCCCCCAAATGTTTTCCTTATATRTATGTATGTATGTGTTTRTGGGTCCATCAAGTTGTGACATGCCTTTGGTTTTCCTTTGGTTCCCCCAAGATTTTTTCCTTATATATRTRTGTGTGTGTATGTATCTATGGTTCCATCAAGTTATGGTCTATATGTRGAGCGATTTTTTTGTGGGTTCTACTAGATGTGGCTCTTCARTGTAGYTTTTTTTCTTGTGGCTTGCACCAACTAGATGTTTCCTTAGCACCTTCTTTGGCCTCCTCTCCTTAGTTATAAATAATGGAGGGTAGGTCTCTCTCTCTCTCTCTCTCTCTCTCTCTCTCTCTCTCTATATATATATATATATATATATATATATTAGGTTACTAGTGAGCTCTCCATCTAGAAATTTTGAAAATGATGGGGAGGTTCTCTCCTAAAATATTTTCTTGGAATTTATATATATCCCTAACTGTTAGATAAAGTCGTAAGATTATTTATGAAGTTCATAGAGGTCTCAATTTTTTTCTGAGGAAGATGGGTGGGTTTCTTCATGAAATCATTTCTTCAAAATATATATATATATATCCAAGGGAGAGTTTAATCGGTAGATTTTTTTGTGCTAACTCCTCAAAGATCTTGGGATCAAATTTCACAATGTCCTTTGGGGGTGTGAATTACCTATTTGTGTAATAGTCCTTTGGAGTTACTAGTGGCCTATACAGCTAGTGGTAAATCTATCTTCCATTTAAAAATTTTAAGGAAGAAGTGGAAGAGATTACATCATTCTTTTCTTAAGTTTGTGAAGGTGCGGTGAGATTATTTCAAGTAGAAAAATATCATATATATTTTTAATTTCATAAAGACAACAAAGAGATATATTTGTAGGTGTTAGACATTTTGAAGTATTCTATAGAAAGAGGACTCTAGTTAAAATACTAAAATAGTGTCAAAATATGAAACCATCTATATCAACTTTAATGTTTCTTTTTTAAATTCACTTCGGCTAATTTAAAAGATTAAGGAATATGTATTGTTTTTATTTTCAAATTCCTTCTTTTCTATGGATTATTTGAATGGAGGATAATTCAACTTAAAGAATATGCATTTTTTTTTAACTAAATATTTATAATATTTCTTCTCTTTCATAAATTATATGAAAGGATAAATTATTTTAATGGAGGATAACTAGCTTTAAAGAATATACATTTGTTTTTTCTAACTAAATATTTATGATATTCCTTCTCTTCCATAAATTATATGAAAGGAGAATAAGTCAAATAATCCATAAGACTTATTAGCTATTAACTATACACAATTCAATTAACATGTGTATTTTAAAAGAACAATTTCAAATAGGAATAGTCTAAATGTTTGACTTTTTGTGGGTATATTTTCATCAATTTTTACAAAAATATGACAAAACAATTGTTGAAAATCCATATTTGAGTGATCTAGTTTGTATAATTCAAGTGCCTTAGAATTTTATGTTTAGACAATGCCTTTCAAATATATATAAATTAAAATCTACAAATAATCTATTCAAATTTTATTTTTCAATAATACAACATTAAATAAAACACTTTTATTTCCTCCAATGTTTTCTTTTAATGTGAAAACTAATCAATAAATTATTTGTTGTAAAAACTAGCCAAAATAGTGACAATATCAATATCTACCTAGTCAAATAACTTTCTTATGATTTTATTATAATAAATTATAACTCCATCATATATATGGATAACATAAACATATTCCTTGAAATCTTCCCACAACTTTTAGTCCTCATCTTCATCTTTCTTAATGTCTCCGGGACCCATTTTCTCACAATGTTCATGTTTATCCTAATCACGTAATGTTTATCCAAATCCCTCAAATTGCTTTCATGTGCAGGTATTCCCAATTTTACTTTTGCCTCCATTTATCGTCCAAAAGAACCAATTTTCTATTTTTTTTTTATATAAAAAAGGTGATGTTTATACATCAATACACTTACAAAACATATAAAATAACATGCAAAATATAATAAAATATAATTTAAAGGTATATAGTGTTTCATTATTTGTTTTAATGGTAAATGCGTTGTTTTGCATGATATCCAATGGATATAATGTTTAGGTTTATTTATTAGTTTGCCAAAATTTATTTGTTTTTAATGGTGAGTTATAAAAAATGTGATGTGTATACATCAATACACTCACAAAACATATAAAATACGATGTAAAATATAATTTAAAGGTATATAGTGTTTCATTATTTGTTTTAATGGTAAATGGTTGTTTTGCATGACGTTTCTTTATTAGTTCCACATAATTTATTTGTTTTTAATGGTAAATGAGTTGGTTTGCATGATGTACAATGAATATAATGTTTATATTTTTTTATTAGTTCCAGAAAATTTAATATACGCATGTCACCATGTATGATGTTTATATTTTTTTATTAGTTTCAGAAAATTTAATGTACCCATCCCTAACAACCATGTATCTAAAGACAATCCTGCTTGGTTTGTAAACCTCAAGGGCGTTAGATTGGCGATCTATAATTGTAGGTTAGATTTAACAGGCAATTTCCATTATGTACCTTCGGTTCGGGCAATTTCTATTGTGTACCTTAGTTTCTAGGTGAAATTCACCAATTTTTTTGGTGAGGGAAAGCTAATGGCCATGTTTTTCTATATTTCTAGTGATTATTTTCCAATTGATATGGTTTAGAAAATAAGATAAACAAAACTAGTAACATATGGTGGCGAACATGCGGGCAAATGAGTGATAAGCATTTGTTAAAAACGCACAGTCATGCGGACAAATGAAATAAAAAATGATTAATAGTTAATTATTAATGCCTTAATAATGGTAAGTGTTTCATTTACAGTTACAAGTAGCGTTTTAATTTTACAATATTGGCATTTTTCAATTACTTTGTAATTCCATAGGTTTCATTATGATGAAAGATTTTATGGTCTCGCTAGATAAAATATTTTTCTCCAAAATACACCAAGTGGTTTATCGTTTTGGGAAATGAGATATAGTTAAAACCCAAGTTTTATTTTTAAAGTTATTATTATGCTCAAATAAAACATATGTAACTTTTAGAGCGGCTCTTAAGTAAAAAAAAATTGAGTTTGTTTTTAAAATTTCCCTTAATGTGATGCTTTATATTATTTTTTCTAGTCATTTAAATAATATGTATTATATATGTTTTTTTAAATTTTGTTATGAATACAAGAACAACTTTTGTTATGAACAGAAAGATAAGAGATCTTTCAAATAAAAAGTGAACACCATTCTAAAAAGAAGTCAATCAATTCTATTAAGTAATGAAAATTTTAAATTAAATGTGATAAAACCATTAATTATTTCAAAAAGAGACAATAAATTATATTAAGTAATGAAAACTTTAAACTAAATATTACAAAACCATTAATTAATTTTAAAAAAATTAATAATAAAGAAAAGATAACCCATAATTTTAGAAAATTCATTTAAAAAAAAAAAATATTTTTACAAATTAAATTGATTTCAAATTTAATAAAAAATATTTATTAATTACAATTAAATTTAAAAGAAAAAGTAACTTTCAATTCAAATCAGTCTCATATTTAAATAAAAAATGAATAATTACAATCTAAAAAAAACTTTTCAAAACAACTTTTAATTAACCTCTATCTATTAATTTAATAAACTAATTAATATAAATGTATAGCATGCTTTTTTTCATACTAATAAAAAAAATTATATAAAAATATAAATAACTTTTAATTTATCTCTATCTAAGAATTTAATAAATTAATTAATATAAATGTATAACATGTGTTTTTCATACTAATAAAAAAAAGATAGATTATTATTTTTTTTTTTATATTACTATCTCGTATCAACAATTATTAGATATCAGATACATAATAATCTTAACTTTTCACAAATAATTTTTTTTAATGATTCTATATATTATTGAATCCATAATAAAATAAATCCAACTATACATAATAAAATCTAATTTGTAAAATCCTTTAAAATTATGGATGGTGATTTATTGGTAAAATGAGCAACTTTAAAAGGTGTACATAAAATGAATATGTATTTACTTATATTTCTTTTCAATGAACATACTTAACCTTTTCAACATTTGTGCTAAATTCTAATCTTCTTTTCAACTTTTTGAGAGAATTAATAATCAATATAAATGAATATTTAAGTACCTATTATGCTTCATGCTAGACTATTTTGTTGTCAAGATACTCTTCATTTTTTTTTTAAATAGTCATGGTAAGCTTTGAAAATCCGAGCTAACTTAATTAAAGTTAAGCAAAACAAATACTTTCAATTGCATGGATGTTTAGATACATAACCATTCCATTTAGATTGATAATTAAATTCACACTAAGGAAATATTAAAATAAATGAGAATATAAATTAGATAACATATCAGTGTACTGTAGTGTAGGGTTACATGGAGTTTGAGAAATATTTATCTATTTTTTCCTTTTTAGTTCCAATCTTCCAATTTCCAAAGAATCATCCTCAATTTGGGATAGAATTTATAACATGTACTATGCATAACCTTTTCTATAGTATTTATACTTTGTGTTATATATGTTTTACACAACAATCAAAATTCAAATTTAAAAAATTGTTATTATATTATATATATTATTGATATATTATATTATATATTATAATTATGTAACATAATATTATTATTATATAACATAATATTATTATTATATAACATAATATTGTGATTATATATATTGAAATTTAACCATGAAATCAAATGAAATAAAAAAAATCCCTTAAATATTTTATGGATCTCAGTCATCGAAGTTTATACTTAAAACGTATTTGATTAACTTCACAACGTGAGAGATATGAAGTTGAGATTGATGTGTATTACTATTAAAATAATGAGATTACTTAAATATTATTTAAGGATCTAAGTCATCGAAGTTTATACTTTAAACGTATTTTATTAACTTCACAACGTGAGAAATACGAAATTGAGATTGATGTGTATTACTATTAAAATAACGAGATTACTTGGAGAGAGTTATTTTTGAGATTACTGGTAGAGAGTTACTTTTGATTCCCAAGAATAATGCACAATTCACAATTGGAGGTTGGAACTGAAGGGATAAATGTACACATTGGTGAATGGTATGTTGGAATAAACAAATTTTATTTGAAGTGTAATACTTATTCTTGTTTTATGTGTAATATTTAATTATATTAGAGGTTTGAATTGCAGGGATACTTGTACACATTGGTGAATGGTATGTTGGAATAAGCAACTTTTATTTTATGTGTAATACTTACTCTTGTTTTATGTGTAATATTTAATTATATTAAAAGTTGTTGCATAATTGTATTTATCATACATTATGAAAGAGTTTGTTTTAATATGAATAAAATGTTTTATTTTGAATTTTAAGAAGATGTTAGATTTAGTTTTAGGAGTGATATTAAGTTATGAAAACATAGGAAAATATTAAAATAAATTTTTTTTCTCTTTTCTATTTAAATTATTATAATCAAAGTTCAACTCTTTATAACTACTATATGGTATTTTTGAAAACAACTAATTTTAGAAAAATAATTGGTTTTTAGGAAAACAACTACTTTCTAGAAAAACAATTAAATTTAGAAAATTCTCTCATGACTCTAAAATTGATCATTAACTAGCGTGACAATATTTTTAACTAGCTTTTCTGATTAATCTCATAAACTAAGATATAACTGATAATTGAAAAATAAAAAAATCTCGTAAAAACACTAAAACCCCAATTTGATTCCTTCTATGAAGGAATTTGGCTCTGAAAAAAGTGTCGAAATGATGTCCAATCAGATAGATCTAATAGAAATGAAAATGAGATCTTCGAGACGCAACTTCCCATAAAATTTCAGCTGAAATAGATAACGGAGTCAAAAGTTATGACACTCGAAAAATCCCTGAAAAATCCATGCATCATTCTCCTCTGGTTGAAAAGAACACAACTCCTGCAAGTTACTATCTTCAAATTGTTGTCATTTAATGGGATCTATGTCCAGTAATATACCCTATGTAATACACATACTCTCTATTGGTGCTATGCCTTCCCACTGGACTAGATATCAATTGTATTTTCCTTGCCGAGTATGAATGGTCTTCTTATCTGAAATATGTGCAATATTTTCCTTTTTCTTGCTTGGAATGGCCTATTGTCAATCCACCTTTGCCGCACTATCATCACCCAGATCATCCCCATGGAAGATATACAAATCAGAAATGTTAAACACGGGGGAGATATTGAGGTTAGTTGGTAAATTAACTTTATAAGTATTGCCATTGATTTTCTTGAGAATATTTCATGGACCAATTTTCTTATACTTCAATTTCTGGTAGATTCCTCGAGGAAACCACTCCTTTCGTAAATAAATCATCACCAAATCACCTTAATTGAATACCCGATATCGTCAGTGAGCATATTTGATAATTTTGTTATTTTCATTATTGGCCTACAATTGTTTTCTCACCTGTTGTTGCAACTGTTGAATGTGTTCTGCAAATGCTTCCCCATCATCAATGATCCTATCCCCAAGTAGTAGTTGCACCAAATATAGGACACGCATAGGGTTTCTACCGTAAACAACATAAAATGGAGATTTACCTATAGATATATTCATTAAACTATTGTAGGAAAAAAAAAAAATTGAAGTAAATCCAAATCCCACTTTTTGGGATTCTCTCCAACAATGCTTCGTAACAAGTTTCCCAAACTTCGATTTACCACCTCAGTTTTCCCATCTATTTGGGGGTGATAGGAGCTATTGAACTTTAATTTAGTCCCCATTTTCTTCCATAAATTCCTCCAAAAATGAACCGAGAGTCGAGTATCTTTATTAGAGGTAATAGTTTTTGGAACCCCATGCAATCTAACAACTTCTGAAAAAAAACAATTCTTCCACCCGCAATGCATCACTAGTTTCCTTACACGCAATGAAATGAGTCATTTTAGAGAACCGATCAACAACCAAAAAAATAGAATCATTACCTCGCTATGTGTTTGGGAGCCCCAACACAAAATCCATGCTCAGATCTTTCCATGGACATGTGGGAACTGGTAGTGGCATATACAACTCTGTGTTTTGTGAGTGTCCTTCAGATATTTGAAAAATACGACATCGTGCCACATACCTGGTTATATATTTTTTCATCTTCGACCAATAATACTTATCTTCGATTAAGGCTAGCGTCTTATCCTTTCCAAAATGTCCTGCCAAACCACTAGTGTGAAGGTCTCTAATAATATTTTCCCTCATTGAACCAATTGGGATGCATAGTTGTTTTCCTTTAAAGAGGTAGCCATCTTGCATAAAATATTCACATTGATTAAGATCCATGTTCCGAGAGACTGGATTCTTCAACTGTTCCACAATCTCCCGAAAATCATTATCAGATGCATAAAGATCCTTTAATGCAACAAACCCAATTACTTGATTTTCCATGGTTGTCAAAGAACAGTGCGTTAACTCAAAGCATCTGTAACTTGATTATGTCGTCCTGATTTGTGCTTCAAAACAAATGTGTAGCCTTGTAAGAAAGAGACACATTTTTCATGTCTACTGCTCAACTTCTTTTGGGTGTTCAAATATTTTAATACAATATGATCGGTAAATAACACAAACTCCTTCGACACTAGATAATGCCTCCAATGTCGCAATGCTTGCACAATTGCATAAAATTGTGCATCATATGTGGAGTAGTTATTTCTTACCTCATTCAATTTTTCACTAAAGAATGCAATTGGTCTACCCGCTTGGATAAGTACAACTCCAATGCCTACATGTGAAGCATCAGAGTCTACCTCAAATAATTTATCAAAATTCGATAAGTCTAATACGGGTGCCTCAGTTACCTTCTTCTTTAGAAAATTAAAACTTTCCTCAGCTTCCTTGGTCCACATGAATGTATTACCTCTGGTGCAATCTCTTATGGGTGCTACAATACTGCTAAAATTTCGAATAAATTTTCTATAAAAGGTGGCCAGCCCATGAAAACGTCTTACCTCTGTGATGCTTCTGGAACTAGGCCACTCCAAAATAGCTTTTACCTTATCTAAATCCATCTTGAATCCCTCTATGGAGATGAAAAAACCCAGGAATACCAAAATTTCTTGCAGGAAACTACATTTCTCTAGGTTTGCATAAATTTGATGTTTTCTCAATGCATTCAATATAAATTTTAAATGTTGCAAGTGATCTTCTTTTGTGTTACATAAAACTAGGATGCCATCAAAATACACAACAAAAACTTACCAATATGAGGCTGAAGCATAGTATTCATCAGCCGCATGAAAGTGCTAGGAGCATTAGACAACCTGAATGGCATGACCATCCATTCATATAGTCCATCCCTGGTCTTGAAGGAATTTTTCCATTCACCCCATTCGCGAATCCTAATCTGGTGGCATCCACTTTGCAAATCAATCTTACTAAAATATTTATCTCCAGATAGCACATCCATCATGTTGTTCAACCATGGTATAGGAAACCTCTATTTGATGGTAATTTTATTGATTTCTCTGCTATCTGTGGACATCCTCCATGTATTATCCTTTTTTGGAGTCAACAATGTTGGTACAACAAATGGACTCATGTTTTCTCTTACCAAACCTTTTTGTATGAGTTTTGTCACTTGTCGGTTGAGCTTTGCATGTTGTGTAGGACTCATCCTATAGGCTACCTGATTAGGTAAAGATGATCCCAGGATTAGATCAATGTGATGTTGAATATCCCTCTTTGGTGGAATACCATTAGGTAGTTCATTAGGGATAACATCAACATATTCTTATAGTTACTTGGCCACTTTAGTAGGAATTGGTATGTCTTCCATGGCTCCTTTTTTCACAATTAACGCATAGCGAAATCCCGTTTTCTTTGTTTCCTTAACAAACTCTCTTTCTGACAACATATTCTCAGTTTTTCCCTCATCCTTAAGGGGAAATAAGATGAATTTTGATTGATCCTTCCAAAAGGTGCAGGTATTCTTTCCTCCATCATGCATGATGTTTTTGTCATATTTCCAAGGTCTCCCCAATAACAGATGGCATGCATCCATCGGAATGACATCACAACATACTTCATCTTTATAAGTCTTACCAATGGAAAAATTGATCAAACATCTTTTATCAATGGTGACTTCATTCCCCTTTTTGAACCATGCAATTCGGTAAGGATGGGGATGTGTTTCATAGCCTAATTTGAACTTATCTATCATCTCTTTGGAAACCATATTCTCACAACTGACACTATCAATAATAACTTGACATACCTTTCCCCCAGAAGTACATTTGGTTCGAAAAATATTTGTTCGAAGCCAAGAATATTCATTGTCGCTACCATGCCTTTTCTATTTTTTGGGAAACACCATTGGCCTCTGTATCATGAGACTCTCCCCCATATTAGGTGAGACTTCATATTCAACTCCTTCTTCCTCATTCTCAGCTTGGACTAAGTTCAAACTAGGTTGTTTTCCTTGCTTTGACTCTTGCAAGTTATAACTTGGGAATTCAAATGATCGATGACCATCTACACCACACCTGAAACACACATATGGTCCTCTTATGCCACCATCATAACATCTACCCCTCTGAAATCCTCTTCCCTGTGGTTGATTCATGTTTCGTTGTCGAGTATCTTTTGGTTTCTCAGCTCCTTGGGATGATTCGCCTCTACCATAGTTAAAAACCCCCCATGAGGAAGACAATGTACCCTTCCTTGCTCCTCTAGTCCTTTGAGAAATTTTTTGTTTTATCTTTTCCTCGACCTTTAAGGATAATTTATATGCCTCTTCTGCGTTGCGAACTATATGCATGCTTACATCATATTGAATAGAAAATTAAAAAAAATTAACATACCTTGTAGCCAATCGCTCATCCATTTCCTAGTGATCCACATGAATGGACAACTAATAAAACTCATTTGTGAGTTCCTCCACGATGGACAGTTTTTGCTTCAAGTTTTGAAATCTATGAAAAAGGGTTCGGGAATACTCTAGAGGCAAAACAATTTCTCGCAATTTTTTTTCCTTCTTGCTCCAGGTCTTAATTTTTTCTTTTCCTTTTTCTACTCTATATTTTTGCACGTGATCCCATGAGATCATGGCATGACCCTTCATCTTGGTGTATGAAAATTTCACCTTATTTTCCTCTAGCATAGGCCGCCATTCAAAAAAATTATCCATGGCGTTCAACCAATCCACTAACTTCTCTAGTTTAAGATTCCCTGCATATTCTGAAACTTCCATCTTGATCCTATCATTTCTCCCTTATAGAGCCATGAGCATCCTTTCTTCAAAATACACATGCTCTAATTTTTCTTCTTCATTTTCTTCATATTCTTCTTCACGTTCTATATGTTCATCTACATTTCCTTGGTTTGTCTCCTCATTAGACACTTCTCTTTGTAGCATTCTTTGATTAGACAACATGCTTGTAATATTTGCTACTTTCCTTTGGAGGTTTTGCATAACTTTGCGCATATGAGCAAGACCTGCTCTTCTGCATTCCCTCCCATCCATTTCCCGCTCTGATACCAAATGATGTAGACAAATCCTAAGATTCATTCACAAGATGAAATAAACCATGAAAACACAAGAGAATGAAAAAATAACTCTATTATATTCCTTCTCCATCCTAACTATTACAATCATAGTTCAACCCCTTATAACTACTATATGGGATTTTTGAAAACAACTAATTTTAGAAAACAATTTTTTTTTAGAAAAATAACTAAATTTAGAAAATTCTCGCATGACTCTAAAAATGACCACTAACTAAGAGATAACTGGAATGACACTATTTTTCAACTCTCTTTTCTGATTAAGCTCATGAACTAAGAGATAACTGATAATAGAAAAATTAAAAATTCTCGTAAAAACACTAAAACTCCAATTTGAGGCCTTATATGAAAGAATTTGCCCCTAAAACGTTTTTAAGCAATGTTCATTCAGATAAATCACAAATCCCCGTAAAATTTCATCCCAAATGGATAACCGAGTCAAAAGTTATGATCCTCAGAAAATCGCCGAAAAATCCTTGCATCAGTAAGTGTGGTTGTAATTGGGTTGGTCATATTGTGAGGTAGAATTTGTTTTTATATGAAGAGTTTTATTTTAAAATTTTGAAAGTTGTTATATTTACTTGAATATGAGATATTCTTTTCAACTAGTCAATTCTTTGTTTGCCATGTATTTAAAATATTCTCTAAATTGTTAATGTTTTAAGATAATGAATTTATCTTAAAGCAAATCTTTATGTATTTATATGTATATAATTATTGGTTGAATAAATCACATAAACATAGTTGTGTGTTGTGTTGAATGGAAACAATTTTTACTTTCCCCTTTACTACAAAGTATAAAAAAACCATGAAAGAGATATATAATCCCCTTTACTACAACGTATCAAAAATCCAGGAAAGAGATCCATGATTGTGGAATTTCAACATTTATAATCCTTTATAAATATAGAATTAGTGTAGCTCAAGAGAGTAGAATGCTTCTATGAATGATTATGTATTAATGTATAAGGTTTAAATTGAAAACATTTGGACAAACCGAGCGGTCCGTGGGTACCATGAGTTGAATTGATCTTTTATTTGACAAATCCTATATGCTTAAAAGTTAAGCATAACACCATCCAAACATGTTTTCACTATGGTGGAAGATTTCATGGAGGAAAAACCCAAGGACTGTGGTATGCCACAATGGGGGAAAATTAATTTCTTGGTAAGAAGATATTGTGAGACGAGCGAGTGTAGATATGCTCGTGTGAGTGTAGATCTATTTCATCGCTTACTGCATAGGATCTATTCTCAATTTGTTGATCGTGTTGTCCATTTGGCATGCCCTTTAAAATTTGGTGTTGTGCATGGCACTATTCCTCTTGTGCTATATCCACTAGAGCATAGAGTCACTAGACATGAAATCGTGCTAATCGATCCGTGAAATGCATGGAGTGCTATGTGCTATGCTTGAGAATATATTGATGTTGGACTAGTTAGGGAGGATATGGTGTTCTTGTACTAGAGTTATAGAGAAATCAGTAGTGTTATTCTAGATTTTGAGTTTCTGATTACCAGGAAGAGTAAATATTTCCCTCCCCATAAGAAATAGGGGTAAGGTAAGGGGTCAGGGGTCAGAGTAAGGGGGGAGGGGTGGCGGCTAATAGTCACCTCTATCTCTATAGGGAAGGTGAAAAGGGCCCAATATAAATCTATGGGGGGGAGGGGAAAGTATTCTGATGGCGTAGGAGGGGAAATATAGAGTGAGGTAGACAGAAACTTCCCCTCCTCCGTCTTCATTTTAATAGAAATCCCCAACATCCGCTGTCCCAATACTTTGAGTTTCTATGTGTGTCATAGAAGGCCCAAATATACACAAATATGGTTCATTTTTTTTTATCTTGTGTGTGTCGATGATTGGTAAATGGAGCACAATGAATGAAAATCTCTAGAGGTTTGTTGGTTAAATGATACCAATTGTATGAGAATTACTTGGTGTGTATGAGATAAGTATTAAATGGATTGGTGTGTCCAAGTTGAGATTGATAATTTTCTTGGTATGTTCTAGCTAACAGTTTTCTTGGTGTACCAAAGCTGCAAGGTTTGGTTTCTATGATGAATATGTGAGTTCAACTTAACTAGGACATACATATGTACATCCTCATACTTGGGAACTTAATTCGAATTGGCTATTCAATCTTTCTTGAGTATGAGAGTAGTTGATGCATGTCAACATGGCATAGCTGAGTTGAGTCCCTAAAGTGAGCATGTATTATATTTCTCTAACAGGGGATATCACTCACTTATATAAGGATTTGTTAATACTTGGAAGAGTGGGATATGTCTCGGTTTAATTCTCTATGACTGGACCATATGTTGGTTGTGGTATTTAGAGGAGTGGCCCATGTGTTGGTTGAATGCTCTATGACTGGATGATATGCTAGTTGTGCTATTAGGGTGATGTTATGGGACTAGAAACCCATATACAAGTTGTTATGTGTGTCAAAATGGGGTAATACTTAAGGGACATGTGTTAGTCCATCAAGAAGTTGAATGAGACATGTACCTAAAATATTTCCTAGTAGATTGCGAATTGTAATTGTTAGGTACCCACATATTCTGGTGAATGGTTTTTTGTTTAAATGGAATTCTACAAATTGGTGATTTCTAGAAGAAGGAAGTTCCTAGTTGAACCAAAAGTCAAACTTTGTGGATAAGAAGTATCTTTAGTTTCTAGAGGAGCATATGTTGTATAAGACTAGACGTTGATGAATATGTGACCTGATAAATATTGAGACAAGTACTCATTAAGGGGAGTGTTGGAATGAGTAAGACCTCATTGCCTTAAGGGAGATAATTGATCATATTAAAGTTTGTGGTTTAAGTGTATTGGTCATATTGTGAGGTAGAGTTCGTCTTTATGTGAATAGTTTTATTCTATGTTTTAGGATATGAGAGATTCCTTCCAACTAGATAGCTCCTATTTTGGTGGGTGGTTGAGGTATTTCAATAGGTTGTTAGTGTGCTAATATATTATGTCTACATTAATCCATAGTTTAAGGTATTTATATGTGTACAATTAGATTGAAAAAATTACATTTAAATATAGTTTTGTTGTGTGGAAAAGTTTTTACTCTCCCATTTAATACATGGTATTCATAACGCCTAAGGGATTTGAACTAGGCACTTTATAGTAGATAACTAACCAAAATTTTGGCAACATTGGAGATGACTAGTTGAACTAACCCCTTAAATTGACTAAGAATTATAACTTATTCAAAAGAACAAGAAAATAATGCACAACTTACAAGAGTTCCCTTGGAACTAAATAAAACAAAATTGCATCAACTATTAACATTGATAAAACAATTATTTGGAAAATCTAGTTATGTTCGACACATATATACTCTTCCATAGTATGGTCTTTAAAAGAGTATCAGATTGAGTAAGTGGAGCTTAAGAAATCTTTATGTTAGGGTAATGTTTTTTTTCTAGGTAATATGTTCGAGGATAAACTATTTAGGCACTTCACCTTATTCCAAGGATGGTACACTTCCTCTCATTCCAGGAATAGTACTTAGGGTAAACCCTATATAAATCACTAAGAGAAAACATGTCACAAAGTGATAACCAACCAAGGTGGAAAGAATAACATATTTCCCCATTACGAATATAACTATGAAAAACTAGAAACGTACTAACTCTTATACATTAATAAATTAATATAATATAATGTTCTATATGCATTAAGTTGTATTACATATAGCTTGGTTTATGATTGTAATGGTGTTTGTGGAATTGATTTTCTCACTTGTATCCGTCATGTCGGTGATACTACCATAATTATGGGATTTTTCAACAAGGATAAATTATTATTAGAGGGTATACTTTGACTTTTTTAAAGCACCATTTAAAAAAAAAATAGTTAATCTTGTTGTCGCTAAAGATACGGTCTTTTACGACTGTTACAAAAATATTATAGGAATATATTTGGAAGAAGGCATAAGCCACACATAAAGTGCAATCTAAAAGTGTAATAGTGGGTATAAACACTTGTCAAAAAGAATGAATAAGAAGAAGGGACTATCGCAAAAAACTTCAATAGCAATGGCTTATTACTGTTACACATCAAAATTACTCACTTTAATGATGCCCCATTGTCATCATCGTCAGTGTTACAAGTGTCACATTTTGATCGCAAGTGTCGCAAGTGTCACAAACATCCTACTGTCATCTTGCCTATGTCGTGTCTCTAATGAAATCATAAGGACACTTAAGACACCTGCAAAGACTAGTTTAAGAGGGAGAAATCATCTGATGAGGAGTACAAAATTTTTTCCATGGAAGAAACCACTCAAAAGTCAATTTTGGAGGCCAGCGCTCCCCTACCCACTATCAGGGAGTGCCAGTGCTACCTAGCCTTCTTTGGGGGAGTGTTCCAGCACCTTGTGCACCCTTCTAGGGGAGCGTTTAGATTTTTTAGAGAAAATTTGGGCAGCGCTCCCCTAACCACTATCAGGGAGTGCCAAAGCTCCCTAGCCTTGTTTGGGGGAGCATTACAACACTCTGTGTACCCTTTTAAGGGAGCGCTGGGATTTTTCAGGAGATCTTTGATTGTTGAGAAAAATAAGGGAAAAATCCTCCTCATCTCTGGATTTTGTTGGATTTGAATCTGAGGTCAAGGATGGATCTTAGGGAGGATCCACAACTAATGGAGAAAGATACTCAACCTATCGCAAGAATATCTAAGGTGGTTGGGTCTCTCCAAGATTATATAAGGAAGCCTTCTCATGGTGAAAAGCAGATGGATTTTTAGAGATACCAAACTTATGATCTCATAAGTGGTATACATGGCAATTTAGATGCATCAAACTTATGATCTCATAAGAGGAGATGAACAATAAGGAAACATCATTTTGATTATGGATTATTGAGCAAAGGGCTGGACAAGTATATTTGGGAGAGGTTGTTGCACCTTCATCAAAGATCTGTAAGTATTCTCTGATGTTCTCATTAATATGTATGTGCTTGGCCAATTTCTTTCAAGGTTGTGTATGTCTACATGCTACATGAACTTGCCTTTCATAGATAGATCTAGTTTTGGATTAATCATGGTAGGATAGGAATTTTTTTTGTCTTTGTTTATACTGATTTGCACGACTTGTCGAGGAGCTTGGAGATCGGAGCTCAACTCAGATTGGAACAAAGACAAACATTGAAAAATTTATATACATATTCTTCCTTTTCTCTATTTCTCTGACTTATCTAGGTTTAAAAGGATGTCAGTGACCAACGTTAGCACCTTTCTGTCTTGATCTTAGATATTTAGGGTTCAAGAGGACATCCACTTGTTCACAAGGGGATTTTCCTGTAATAGAAATTGGCGACTCCATTGGGGAAGGAATCCTATTCGTATTTCCTTGGTTTGTCCCTGCCATTTTCCCACATTTCATATCAATTTTACTGTTTATTCATCATTCATTAACCTTCTCCTACCTTCACTAGAAATTTCACCAATTTTCATGCATTCTGGGTGAGTTTTTGCATGGTTTTTGGCTCTTTTTCTGAGTTTCTGGGAGGACCAACGCCCCCTTATAGGCCATACCAGAGTCTCAACACTCCCCTACAGTGTCTTAGGGAGTGTTGAAACACTCTGTGCACTCTTTTGGGGGAGCGCTAGTCTCTTTTTTGAGAGTTTTTTCCTTCTTTTGCTCAGTCTTTTGGAGCCTGTTTTGCAGAGCTATATACCCAGAGTTTGTGGTTGGTTTGTGAAGCTGTTTTGATTGGTTTTTGATGGTTTTGGATTCTTATCACTCCCTCTTGTCTTGATTGGAGCTTGAAACCTTTTTCATAAATGTGAAATTGTCTTTTCTAGAAATGGGACAGTTTTGAGTGGTTTCTTTTTCTCCTTATCATTTCTTGGATTCTTCTCTGCATTTGTTGTGTTCCTTGAATGTTTGATTGGTTGTAGAATCCTTGATGGTGTCATTGTTTGTCGGAACAAGTTTCTACTTTTTTCCCTTCATACCTCACTTCCTTGAGTGCATGCTTTGTTTGTAGCCATTTTTCTTCGTGTCTTTTGCATCTGCATAAGACTCTTTCTCCTGATTGAAAGTACTGGAGCATTGAAGGTTTTGTATTTACTTTTTGTATACATCATAATAAAACAAATAATATGAATGCATTATTGCTTTTGGGTAGTGAAACTAGCTTGCATTTGAAGTAGTGGAATTGCATGTTTTTTGTCATTTTCAGACATTGTGCATCTGGAATGATGAATGTTTTCTCCTTTTCGTAGCATAGATTTCATCAAAATGAAAATATTGCATATTCATCTCTTTGCATAACTTTTGAATCGATCAAAACACCATATTGTCCACACCATTTTCCTTTTGAGTAACAACAACCTTAAAAATCAAGCACTAAACTAAAATTGATTAGACATTTTCACATTTTCTGGTAGCAAACCTACATTAGATTATTTGTAGGGATTTGAAATAGGTGTGAAATATAAATTTCCAAAGTTGCAAACAAACATAGGATCTTGCGTTAGGGAGCGGTGAAATCCAATTGCTACATTTTGTCCTAGGAAGCCCTTCTCACACAAGGGTCAAACCCGAGGTCGCATGGGGACTAGCAGAGTTACTCACCCTACTTTGTTGGTCTTGGTGTAGAGATTGCCTGTATTATGGGGGTCACTTGAAGGTATAACCAAAATGATGAGTGGAATCCTTTCAAGTTGATTTCGAGCTAGATACCCTGCCCTTGCGAGTGAATCAAACAATCGATTGTTTCCCCAGGCATCACTATTGCAGTTGGTAAACTTAGTGGCCTATATATTTAAGGTGTTTACACAAGGTGACTGTGGAGGGGAAAGTATTCATGGTACGTGGAATCAACGTTGGCCAGACTCACTCAGGCTCCTTGGAGGGTATACCCACGTTTATGTGTGGGAGATTGCACCAGGGTGTAAGTCCGTTAAGCAGGTCGTCAACGTAATTTTTCCACCCGCTTTATCTCATCCTCTTCTTAGCTTGTTCCCATGATGTTTGATTTCATCACCAACTAGTGTGCTCATTGTGAGAAGGTTTTGTTTGCTTGCTTGCTTACTAGATTTTTAACATGTGTTGTTTGTTCTCCCTAGTGGAATCTAGGTTGGATATTTATTCTTATGGTGTCAGTTCCTAGAATGACCAATGAAGGAACCCATTTTCTAGGGGAACCCTTTGTTTTTCCTTCTTATGGAAACGTTGGTCCTCCTTACATCGCTACTTTGATCCTTCCAGGTCTCACAATTGGGTTACCGATATGGTTGTTTTCCACTCCAGTGATCTCGAATGCAGGTGCTTCAGATGTAAGCATACCAACCACACGTCAACCTCATGTCGACCTTTCTCCTTCTTTGTCCATTAGGTCTCCTTCCATATATCCTTCTTCGCCTAGTGAAAGATCTAAAGAGAGTATCCAAGTTGATAAGAAGAAGAAGAAACGGAAAGAGAAGAAGAAGAACCAGAAAGAGACCAAGCCTCCAACTATATCACATATTGGATCTAAGAAACCAGCTACTGTTAATAGTATTGGGAGTGTTGATGAGGTCAACAAGATTAAAACGAAGAATCTGAAACCCAAATTCCCTTGCAGTCTTTGTAATGGTGACCACTTTCTGAGGGATTTCCCTAGTCTTCCCAAGGTCTTAGAAATGTGGTCCTCCACATCATCAGCCTCTGCTAGACATGTTGGTGACACCCTGTCAATTAGTGACGTTAAGGTTGGTAAGAAGAAGACAACTGTCAAGTTTCCTTGCCTGTTATGTGAAGGTGATCATTATTCTCACCTTTGTCCTCATATGGACGAGGCTTCTTCTCTTTTGGAAAAGCTTCAACTTCCAACTGGTTATTGTAAGATTTCCCCCAACCCATCGTTAGTTGATAGAATGGTTAATACGGTTCCATCCCCAGTCAGTCCAAATGATTAGGTGGTCAATCTAGTTTCATCCTCGGTTGAACCACTAACCAAAGTAGTTGATCGAGTTCCGCCATCGATCAGCTCCACTTTTCGTCTTAAAAGTGAAACCTGAGTGACCGATCCAGTCCCGTCATCGGTCAATCCCACTCCTCCTATAAAGAGTGCCAACGTGGTAAATCGAACTCCTCCTCTAGAGAGTGCCAACATGGTCAATCCCACTCCTCCTCTGACGAGTGCCAAAGTGGTTTCTCTGGTCCCTTCATTAGTCATTCTGGTTGATCATGTCATCAATATGGTCACGTCCTTAGTTGAATCAGTTGACAAAGTGGTTGATCCGATCCCATATTCTATCAATATCTCTCTCCTATTAGAGAGTGCAACCCAAGCGGTCGATCTATTTCCACCTGTCGACCCCATTCTCCCCTTGGATAATGAAACCCAAGTGGTTGATTTGATGTAGTTATCAATCAATCCTACTCTTCCTCTAGAGAGTAAACCCAATACTACCCATGTTTTTCTTGTTGATACAGAATCTAGTGTGTTGGCGGGGCATTCCTCCCTCTCCTGCGAAACCCCCTCCAATTAATGAGGCCATCCTTTTTGATTGGGGTGCACTAACTAGACCTCGTCTTCCCTCTCACATTCCTTTCAAGATTACAATACAGGTTTGTGGTCAGGCCATTCCTCAGACACTGATAGATGAAGGTTCTTCCATTAGTATTTTATCCTCTATTGCTTGGCAAGATCTGGGCTATCCTCAGCTTGTGTCGGTTACCCAGACTCTATTCACTTTTAACAGAAGAACCAGTCACGCTTTAGGGATCCTTCCTCGATTTCCCGTAACTTTGGGAGGGAAAACTATCTTTATTGATGTTATGGTAGTCAAACACCCCTTGGATTTTGATTTACTCCTTGGGCGAGATTATGTCTATGCCCTAAAAGCTATTGTGTCCACTTTTTTTCGTGTGATATCTTTCCCGCATGATGGAAGAATGGTGACTATTGATCAACTTTCGTTTGTTGGCCCTGACTTGACCATCAACCCAATGAACTCCCTAAATGGTTCTTATATGCGGCAGGTATCACCCCTGCCACAAGTTACTTATGTGGCATTATCTCCCTTGACTTCAACTTCCGATGACTTGG
>SNQJ01S0026911.1:40661-58512 GCA_010110895.2 Picea sitchensis
AGTTCTATGGGACTGATTATTTCCTAGAGCATTGGGACGAATTGGAGAGAAGGAGGACATTTTGGAGATTCAGATCTATTCAGTTTGGAGGGGTTATACTTCATATATGACCCTAAGACTTCACATAGTGACTTGCAGTGTCCCGATATATATTTCTAGCAAGTTTTAGGGCATTTGGAGGCCTCCTTCATCAGGGCCGAAATTATAGGGTCTGACAGTTTTAGGAGGGTGCAACTCCATTGGAGGTGTTTCCCTTGGTATTTCGGTTTAATATTTCAGGAGGGGATTCTACTCATCCTGATCTACAGTTTGACATCTTCAGCATAGAATATGGAGGTCTCCTTCATCAAGGCCGAAATTATAGGGTTTGACAGTTTTAGGAGGGCACAACTCCGTTGGAGGATTCAACATTTGGAGGAGTTTCCCTTGGTATTTCAGTTTGATATTTTAGGAGAGGATTCTACTCATCCTAATCTATAGTTTGACATATTCTACATAGCATTTGGAGGTCTTTGATAGTAGGGCCTAATTATTGAGGGTCTTTAGGGTTTTAGCAGGGCGTGGCATCTTCTAGCTTGGTGCGTTAGCATTTCTTACAACCCAGATCTACTTTTGCATTGGTCTTCAGTGAGTATTCGGCCTTCTGAGGCTTATAGTATTTTCTATTGGAGTGTTTTGTAGCAGCTTCTATATTCTTTATTGGAGCCATCTGTGGAGCATTCCAAATCGACCTTCTCATTGTAGCAGGTTCTTCTATTTATGAATAAAAGCAGATTTGAGATGTTTTGGCTTGTCTATCATGTTGTTGATCTTGCATATGGTTGAGGTATGTTCCATGATTGTATTTCATTGTTTATTACTACAAACACACATATAAACCATAATTATAACCCTAAGCATAACCTAAAGGATCACTGTAAGAAAAGTGTTTGACAAAATACCACAACCAATAAAAGTTTTAAAAGACACCCAAAACTGTGATTCTCCTTGCATCTTGGCTTGGGAACATTACAGTGGTATCAGAGCTTAGATTCCTACCACCCAGTGGGAATTGGAACATGCATGCAGATCCATAGAGGGATCTTCCATAAGAGGAGATGGATATTGTTAACAGGATTGAGGAGTGGGAGAGGGAATATGAAACCATCAATAATTTCAAAGGGCTAATAACATTCCAATGGTTCCTATCCTATAAAAATCCTAGTTGGAGCAAAAAGAAGATTGCGTGTTGGTTCAAGGAAAGGGAGGAAATCATATCATCCTTCCGGAGGAACCCCACGCCCATTAGAAAACTGACACCCATTAGGAGCACACAACATTTCTACAGTTGCAAGGTGCCTTGGGAACCAGACAATAGGTGTAGGGAGAAGGGTACGAAGCATATTATTGAGGTGCACTATGATAGTGATGATGAGGCATGCGAGGATGGATCGATTGATGCGTATCTGGAGCAATCCAATGATGAGAGTGACTCTTGCATAGGGACTAGTGATAGTGACTCTTGCACAGAGGATGATGATTTTAGCACGCTTGAGGATGATAATGACCCTTGTATAGTATATAGACAGTAGGGTGGACATGATGATAACACCAGTACTTCAGCAGACATATCACATGGTGTTGATGACCTTACACCCCAACAGAGTGGTGGCACTAGTGAGGACTCACACGTGTTAGCACCTACAGATGACCAGCCTCCTATGGTGGTCGTGACACATCTGTTGTCTTTTCAGACATCCATGATAGCCACATCACAGGAGGATATCAGTGGCATGTCAAATATGATGGAGGAGCCTTGTGTGAGGGATGCACACAATGGATGTGTGGATCCATAGATCCAAGAGGAGACACAGGACGTGCAAATAGTTGATCCTACACTCATAGATCAGCATGGGGAGATTGAGTCACAACTTTTGGAGACTCCATTAGTTGAGCAGACTGTGGAGACTGACAGGTTGATGGGGCACTTACTTCTAGGATCAGCCTGCAGTGAGGAAGATGCATTCTTTATTGGTCAGGATGACCATAGCACGTGTTTGGATACATCTATATGGGATCCAGGAGCATATGATAGTAGGAAGATGAGTGCACAGGAGGATACAACTGCTCATATAGGATACAATGTGATTCAGAGATAGATAACACTTAGTGATGGAGTGCAGTGGCATACAGGAGGACCCAACAACATAGTATACAATGGAAAATTCAGCACAATATCTTCTGCATAGATGGTTTTGGAGGATTCCAGAGTTGACACTAGTCGGACTAAGACTAGCAATGAGAGACGTGAGGTGACACCTCAACATGACTGTGATCAAGAGTCACACCACTTAGTGGGGCAACTGAGAGTCAGTGAGGATGTTGGTGGTCTAGCGGAGGAGTGCTAGTTGATGGATGAGAATGAGGAGTACCCAGGATCACTGATGAGTATGGAGAGTTATGATCCGGGGGCACATGAGAGGATATTTGAGACAGTCAGGAACTCACCTACACATGGGGGCTCCATAGCCAGGGGAAGTTTTGATGATACTTCCATTTGTGTCCCGAGAGGGATTGACCGTCATGTAGAGGTCGATCTAGTAATACACCCAGGATCCATGATGTTGCAGGGGTATACAGGGGACTACCTGAGTATATAAGAGCATACAGTGGTGAGTGATGACTCACAGAGACATGCAGAGGTTTACAGTGAGATCCAGAGGGGTGTATTGATGTACAGGGAGGAGACACACTTCGGGGAGAATGTAGATTCCCCTTCTTTGCAACAACACATATTTATGAGAGATCACCTTCGAAGTATGAGCAGTTGCATGGGAGATGAGACATGGAGAGTGGTTAAGCCAAAACCACCTGACATGAGTGCATTTACAGCATGCAGCAAGACAAAGGTGGGTCATGATGGGTAGACATTTGAGGCTTTGTGTGTGATGATGTGAATCATAGGCTAGATGATAGAAGACAATGTAGAGGCTGAAATAGATACATATACTCATTAGGATGAGCATGGGGGACTTCCAGCAGTGATCAGTCCGACACAAGAGCAGCTAGCAGAGACTGGAAGTGATAAACTTCCAATTTTTCCATGGGATCCAAGAGTTCATTTTGTTAGCAGAATGTTCCACTACCAGATGACCCAGGTTGCACCAGAGAGCCACATACTCCACCTTGGGTTGGTTTGGAGTGGGCCTGTAGGGACTTTCCCTATGGAGAAAGGCAATTTCTCTATATTGATCATTATGATCGGGCATGGAGATGGTTGAATAGGTACTAATTCTACAGAGACATTTTTATAGGTACAATTTCTGGACAGTAGGTCCAATGGCCACATGGATTTCAGCTTGAAGATCTAGGAGTGGAGGATCCAATATACATACAGGGAGCAGTCATGTAGGGTCATCATGGGGAGCTTCAACAAAGTTTAGAAAGAGACCTAGGGATTGCAGGGTTGCACATTTCACTAAATAATAGAGGCGAGTGGACCTTTCCAAGGGGGAGTTTTTCTAAATTTTCATTGAGCTTTAGTGTCGAGAGGAGAGCATCACTTGCGGGTGTCTCATGGAGGTCTTGTAGCACCTCATTCTAGAATTAACATGTGTAGTTGATGGAGGCCATATGGATGTTGGTAGAGACTTGGAGGATGTATGCATTCCGAGATGAGGGCATGTGTCATATGCAGGAGACTCCCAGAGTTGGTATATTTCAGGGTTATGCTTCCTAGGGGCTAGCAGTTCATGAATTTATATGGGACCCAGGGGGAAAAGTGTATGAGTGTTCATATTTGGATGGGTTCTACTATGTATCCCATAGGTGGACATGGGATCCTAGTATTTTATTTCATGGGATTTGGTTATTGCTTGAGTATAAGCAATTTTCTAGCAGGGAGGACTGTAATGTCCCCACTTTGGGACATCACCACAGTGCAGAGGTTTATGATGACCAAATTAGCTAGATGGATGTTGTAGTGAGTAAAGGGGTTATTGAGAGGCATTTTGGGGTCCATATTTAATTACTCACCATATTTCATCATTATTAGCCATTCCTCACATGTTGGCTTTGGTTTCGTGGCATTCCGACGATTTCCAAGGTTTTGAGTATTTTTTGCTATAAGTCAATTAAATTCATTGAAGAGGTCATTTTGGGCAATATACCTGGAGGAACCTTTCAGTGTAATATCCCATTGGAATCGAGAGGAACAACACTACAAGATAGGATGACAAGAAGTGACTTTCAGTGGCCAGGGAAGCCACAAGGAGAGATAAGGTGTTTTTCAAAGGTAAAAAGGTTAATTAATTAATTAAAGTGATTTAATTAATTAATTAAATATTAATAAAATGAAAGTCACTTTGGAGGGACAAGGGTAGAAAAGAGTATAAAGGAAAGGAAAGGGCCTCTACTCATTCATTCTTGTATGTCTATCATTTTGATATCTGGCTTCTAGCTAGAGGGTCCATCTCTTGGGGGTTTTGAGGGTTTTGACTTAACAAACCCTAGAGGATGATTCATTGGTAAAATATTCCACCTATATTATCCCAATATTGGTCTCGGATATGAAATAATCTCCCACACCATTCTAGTTACATATCTACTCAGTGCAGGAGGGTTCTACACCATCCACAGGCACAAGAAGAGAAGGAGGGTGCACCATTGAGGGTTTACAGCAAGGGGGGCACACCATTTATTGAAGGAAAGTTCATTTCAATAGTTTGAGGGATCCATTGGATATTTGAGCACTTGGGTTTTACTTGCAGGGCCTTGTTCATGCTTTCTAATGCCTCTTGAGAGAGTTCTATGGGACAAATTATTTCCTAGATCATTGGGACAGATTAGAGAGAAGGAGGACATTTTGGAGATTCATATATATTCGGTTTGGAGGGGTTATACTTCAGATATGACCCTGAGAGTTCACATAGTGACGTGCAGTGCCCTGATATATCTTTCTAGCAATTTTCAAGGCATTTGGAGGCCTCCTTCATCAGGGCCAAAATTATAGGGTTTGACAGTTTTAGGAGGGTGCAGCTCCATTGGAGGGTTCAACATTTGGAGGAGTTTCCCTTGGTATTTTGGTTTGATATTTCAGGAGGGGATTCTACTCATTCCAATCTATAGTTCAACATCTTCAGCATATCATTTGGAGGTCTCCTTCATCCGTGCCAAAATTATAGGGTTTGACAATTTTAGGAGGGTGCAACTCCATTGGAGGATTCAACATTTGGAGGAGTTTACCTTGGTATTTCGGTTAGATATTTTATGAGGGGATTCTATTCATCTTGATCTATAGTTAGAAATCTTTAGTGTAGAATTTGGAGGTCTTTGATAGTAGGGCTTAATTATTTAGGGTCTTCAGGGTTTCAACAGGGCATGACATCTTCTAGCTTGGGGCGTTAGCATTTCTTACGGCCCAGATCTACTCTTGCATTGGTCTTCAATGAGTATTAGGCCTTAGGAGGCTTATAGTATATTCTATTGGATCATTTTGTAGCATCTTCTATCGTATTTATTGGATCCATTTGTTGAGCATTCCAGATATGCCTTCTCATTGTAGTAGGTTCTTCTATTTATGAATAAAAACATATTTGAGATGTGTTGGATTGTCTATCATGTTGTTGATATTGCATATGGTTGAGGTATCTTGCATGATTGTATATCCTCGTTTATTACTGCAAACATACATATAAACCATCATTATAACCCTAAGCGTAGCCTAAAGGATCACTGTAAGCAAAGTGTTTGACAAAATACCACAACCAATAAAAGTTTTAAAATTCACCCAAAACCGTGATGTTCCTTGTATCTTGTCTTGGGAACATTACAAACTTGTTGAAGATTTCTCTCAGTGGACATTTGAGTTGTTTAATTATATGTAAAGAGTATGTTTGTGAGAAGCTTGATAGTATATTTGGGGATTTTGATGTAATCCAATATTGTGTGAAAAAAAAAAATGTGAGGCGACAGGTTCTTTTGGCCCAGAAGCTATGTGCGAAGGCCATACAGGAGAAGGTGGAAAAGAGGAGGAAGGAAACAAAAACCTCGTCTCTCAACTATTTACTGCATGGAAAGTGTTTGAGGGAATGGTTGCACACCAAGTTTTAGAAGAAACTGTTAGACAACATTTTTTGGTTGGAGATCCTCATAATAAGACAAAAATTCATATTCTGATCAAGTCTCTTTATGGTAAGAAGTTAGAATTTATTCTCTTTATGGTAAGAAGTTATGGAATTTATGCATGTGGGTGAATTTTAATAGCTATGTGATGGATTTAAAGAAAAAAATGGAGTATAGTTTGGAGATTTTGTTGCCCAATAATACCTTAATATGATGTTAAATCATTGGATGATTTCTTATCTAGTTGATTATCATATTTGCAAAAATTCAACTCTTATATATTAACATTGTAACTAGATATTAATAATGTAACTAAGTGAAAAATTGATGACTACTAAAATGTATTGTAGTAATGATGTAGTAAAAAATAAATCTACCTTTCCAACTGATTTGAACTATTCTCATATTTCTAATACACCCCCCCTTTTTTTTTCATCACTTACAAATGAGGCACTCGTCAGAATAAGCATTCAAAAAACTAACATAATCAACAACTTCATACTAGAACATGAAAATATGTGTGCACTAATTAAAGTAACAAATGTGTAAATATTTATTGTCCACTCCTCTATTAATATATCCTAGATCAATGCTTTTCGTAATTGGAAGATTAAAATGAATGTTTCATAAGAATAGAAGAATAAGTAATAGATTAACATTCAGTAATCTATTATTAGAATAAGTAATAAATTAGGCAAATAAATTTCATATTTGGATAGTGTAATAATATATAAAAAAAATAGCATTCACTGATGATGATGATGATGATGATGATTAATGTCCACTAAGACCGAATTGGTCTATCGGACCTTAAGAGGGTAAGTGATTACTTGTGATTCTTTAGAATTTTATTTATGTGCTCGAAAAGCATTAAGAGAAGATTTCCAAGATCACCATACTTTTGTTGAGTTAAGAGGTTAGGAAGGTTGGTAGTGTGATAAACATTTTGAAAATGACATCTAATATGAGTATAGGCTGCACAATCTAAGAGAAAGTGATTTTCATATTCAACCTTATTAGTGTCACAAAGGTGACACAGTCTTTCATCCCATGGCATTTTAGGATTTGACCAATGCCCAGTTTCACTATGGAGCTCGTGAGAATTTGTTCTTATCTTAGCAATACTTATTTTGTTCTTTACACTTGGAAAAAAAGATAGATAATTTTGATCTTCTAGATAAGGGTTGATTACATATTTATAATACCTTAATTTTATTTTTTCCTCTAACTCTTTATCACACCACATTGTCTCCTTAAATTTTGATTTGACCTTTTTTTTAATAGTATCTTTATTCTGCAAAATGGTTTCTTCCATGATTCCCCAATAGCTTAGCCAATATCGGGCGTCTTTATGCCATCCTCACTTGAGTCAATGGTGGTTATGACTTGATTTTGAAGCAAATTATGACATCCCATGCCAACACTAGATATCCCTGATCAACGCTTTTCGTAATTGGAAGATTAAAATGAATGTTTCATAAGAATAACAGAATAAGTAATATATTAGGGAAATAAATTTCATATTGGTATACTGTAATAATATACCACAAAAAATAACATTCACTATGTTATTATGACATCCCATGCCAACACTTTATTTTGAAGCAATGGCTACAACTTTTTCTATTTTATTCATGGGAAACCATTACACTATCAAAAAATAGAAAAGCCTTATTAAAACTTCTTACAAGAGAGTTTAGGGTAGAAAATATATAGTGAAATTTATATCAAAATGATGTTAATCATTAAATTCTATACATTGTAATTCAGTTGAGTTTTATGCCTTAGGCTTTCATTTAATTGAATAATTTTGAGGCTTCAACATCTCACAATCTAGCCCATGGATACTTACACAACGTTTGTAAAATCAGAGAAGAATGAAAATGTTGAATATTTTCATAGACCCAAGTTCTCTTAGATATTGAGATTTGAAATCAGATACCACGTCAAATGTATTGTTACAAGACATTTGTAGAATTTTGAAATAAGATTTAGATTGTGCACTCCTCTTTTCTTTGAAATTGTGATCACCCATAATAATCTATGTTACACTTCATATTGTATGAGGTTCCACAATGTGATTTTCATCACATCAATGGATATTTGTTGTTGGTACTCTTGGCACATTAGAAAAACTTGTGGGGATACATTTTCATAGAGCCCCTTCAAATCATGGCATCATATCATTTTATGGAAGTATTTAGTTGAGGTAGTGTCACTTCTCCATGGATGGATGATTATGCTAGGTTGTTTGGTTGTATTCTTGCATGTTCTTTCCTTTTCTTCATAACCACTTGGTTTCATATTTGATCATTGTGGAAAATTTTATCTCCTTATGGTATGGTATATATGCTTATCTTGAATGTGCATGATGGTTCTATCCCCCCAAGGGGATAGATGGTGGCAGTAAGAGGTAGATGTGTCATGATGTCGTTGATGTTTCTTGGTGACTTAGTGCATTGATGTGTGATGTTTGTGTCACTAGGATGGGTTGTTCCACATGGTCCTCATTAGTTGGATGTGTGATGGAGGATGCACTTGATATTGTATGGTTAACACCTTGCTGTGTCTGTTTCTCTTAGGATGTTTCTATGGTAAGATGATTCATGTTGCATTTGTGGATTTTTCCTAGGTGATATAAATTAATGTTGTAATTATTTCTAGACATCACATAGGGGGGAATGTGATTCATGATGTTAGTACCCTCATTGATGTGTTATGTATTAATTTTAATTTAAATTAAGGGGGGTAATACATGTGATTTTATGGTGATCTAAGATTTTCCTAAGGTTGGATAGTGATTTTAGATGTAATAATCCCTTGATGGTTTTGCAACTTAGCTTGTGATTTATGTTTTGTTTTTATCATTGTGGGGTTTTTCTATGAAGAAAGCATTTTATCTACATGGTACAACACTTTATTTTAGTGCACCTGTCATTGGAACACATATTCATGGAAAGTTAATTAGTTGGTGACTATTGTAGGGGGACTATGGTTTTATTTCAACATTAACCTTTGTGCATGCATCTTGAAATTCATTTAATTGTTCAATAGTTAAATTAATGTAATTTATCCATATTAATATTAATATCTTTGGTTCCCTACTTTATTGGATTCCTTTTCACACTTGGAGTGGTCATTTGGAGTTGGATGAGGATTTCTAGTGGTGCACCCTCCTTATTGGGCACAATTTTCAAGTAATGCATTATTTTATTTGTTTTTTGAGGAGCTTGACACATTCTCATAGGGCACACTTCATTGGAGAGCATTTTATTATTTTTTGGGTGGTTGAGGTACTTGTATGGCACAACTTTCTAAGGTTCACCTCTCCAAGGTCTCTCATCTTTATTGCATGGATATTTCAATACATTTTAATGTATCTAGGGAGGATAAAATGGGGTACCTACAGAGGTACCCAAGAGGATCATTAATGTAATATGTCCATAATCATGGAATACATCAACTTGGTATTTGATGGGTAATAAATAGGTCCACTATGTAATTAAAATGAAATAATATAATAATAAGGGGTAGTTGGCATGGACCCCTATGATATCTTATGAGAAAGTATAAATATATATCAGTATCACTGTATTGGGTATGCTGATGTATTATTTTATATCAAATATGGTTTGTTGAGTTATTTATTCCATAAGGAGTATTTGATGGTGTTACCCTACCTTAAGGGGTCTTCTCTATATTTCTTTTGTTGTTCATGGTGAATGTTTTAGGTATTTATGAAGTTTGAAGTTTTATTTATCAACTTAAAGGGTTTATTCTCTTTTATATCTTTCAAGGTTCGCTACAAGGATCTAATACGACTTATATTCAACCTTGATACACATAATAGATAAAAATCCATAAAAAATTATAATTAAACCCTTAAAATTCAAAGATAACAAAACATTTACCATAAACAACACACAAATAGCGAGAAGAACCCTTAGGGTAGGGTAACACCATCAAATACTCCTTATGGAAGGAATCACTCCAAAAGACATGCTTTCTACAAAAAAATACATACAACACACCACCAATACAATTATACTCATGTGCATGTATACTTTCTCATAAGTATTCCTAGGGGTCTATGCCAACTACCCCTTATTACTATATTATTTCCTTTTAATTACATAGTTTCAAGCCTATTTATTACCCATCAATTACCAAGTGGGACTACTCCATGATTATGGATACATTAAATTTATTATTAACTTGGGTACCTCCCTAGGTACTCCATATTATCCTCCATATGTACAGTACAAGATGCATTAATTTGCAAATGTTTTTGATGGTTTTTCTAGTGTGACAAAAACCGCAAGTGTATACTAATGTAGGATTGTGTCAGCATTATATTGGACTTCATATTGTGTTATGGTACCACAAAATATTTTTTGATTAATTATTATCCTTTGATTTTGATTATGGAACTATTTCATGAATTGATTGCGGTGTGTGCATGTAGAATGAACATTCTTGATGATTTGTCAACATACATATAATGGGGTTTTATAGTACCATTGGGAGAGGAGGACCAACATTCATGTTTCCAACTATGAGCACTCCTTTTTCCATGGGTTTGGTTGAAAATCTAGTGATGTTTTTACTTATATTTAGTCACTCTCAAGGTATAGATGAGGAGTGCATAACAAGGTGATAACCTTATTCCTTAGTGACCATTAGTCTCTCAAAAAGGGAGAGAAATGTTGAGTTAACAATGTTTTGATATTTGTACCATTTCCCCCACCAAGAAAGTTGTATGCTTGAAGGGCATGCAAAAACATGGCACCCTTGGTACTTATTGAAAGTTAACTCTTGAAGGGCATGAAAAAACATGACACCTTTGGTATCGGTTACAATTATCGAGTATACACTAAAATAAGATTGATTAAAAAAAAATAAAGGGAAAAAATGAGAAAAAATGATCATATAGTTTATGCACTTTTTTTTTTGTTTGTTAATGTGGCTGAACCTATTGGCATCGGGATTAACCTGTGGCTTGAGAAACCGCGAATCAGGGGCATCTAAGCCATCAAAATCACCCAGGGATCGCACTCGGCCTGAGCCACACCAACCCTTAACATGGTTGGATTTTTTGTCCCCGCGGTTTCGAACCGGTGACTTTTCAACACGGAGTGGCTTAACAACACACTCCGTCACCGACTGTCCTACACCTCGGGGACTATAGTTTATGCATTTTAACATAAAGGGAAAATTTAATTAAATGGATAGTAGCATGCATAAGCATATGGATTATTTAGTATCTAATAACAAAGAGAAATGACCTAGTTAACTAAATGTTATTAATATAGATAAGTACATTCTATGAATACATATGAAATGAAAATAACATAATTAATTTTTATCTAAAACTAATTATTAGTGCATCCATAAATCATGGAGAAGAAAGATGACCAATAATTCAAAATCAAATAGAAGTGTGAGAAAAGAAAAGTGGGTTTGGAGGATTTAATAATAATTAATAAATAACAAAATTAGTAACTCCATTTACACCCACTCAAACAGGAAATGAGGAGAGATCAAGGGGACACCTAAGAGTTAAAATACAAAATGTGAGAGTTAGGTGAGGATAATTCATTATTTTGAATCATTAAATGAGTAGTTACATGTGCATATTAGTGACACATGGGTGGGTGAATAATAAGTAATTATTAATTTAGTAAAATATATTTTTGTGCAAATTGGACAATTTACTCAAGTCACATAACCAATGAAAGGAAAGGTTAATTTAAGAGGAGCATAATTTTTGCACCTTGATGATGGATGATTGTCGTGATGCTTGAGAAATTTCTATTAGTGATTGTTAAGAGACTAGTCTATTGAAGAGTGTTTTGAAGTGTATATTTTCTTCCAAATATTAGTGGTTTCACTCTTCTATTAAATTGGTAGAATTTGGTACCTTCTATAAAGCCCCATTATATCTCGGGGGTCATTGAGGAAGAAGACTACCCATTGGAGTTGTTAGGGTTGTCAATTGGTTGACTACTAAAGGATTGGAAATTTGGCATACGTATGAGTAAAAACTACAAGTTCAATATTTTCTTCACAAAATCGCCAATAAGACAGGGTATAGATTTGTATTAAATTATCATTTAGTTTCATGTAAAATTTTCAAATTTGAGTCTATTTCCAATGGAAAATTCCATATCAATTATGCTTGGCATTTGAAGACTGTTTATCTATACTTAAGCTCGGTTGTTTTAATTTATTGTTAGATATTTCAATTATTGTTCATTTATTAAAAGATAAGAATATCTATCTATCTATCTATCTATCTATCTATATGTGTGTGTGTGTGTAAACCCTCTTAATGTATATCATACTATACATATACACTACCATAATCGATCAAGATTATGAGTTTCAATAGTCGAATAGATTTATATATTGCAAAGAGTTTTCATGGGTATTGAAACCCAGAAACACCATATGCATGGAAGCCTCTTTATTTATGTATCGAGTTGATCAATCCATTTTAATAAATTCTAGTAATAATTCTACCATAGATATATATCCATACTGGAATGGTATTGCACCAACTCAACACCGTAGCACAGTTTAATCTGTTCACACTAAATAATAAATAGAATGGGGATGGTCTTAGACCAACCCATAACTATAAGAATAGATTGAAATATTTCAGAGTGGTATCATACCAACCCAACACAACATGAAAATTGCTCACAACTTATATTCCTTGGAGATATTGGAACCATTCCAAAATTTTAGAGTAGATCAAACTCACCAAAGATTGATCCAGGTGGATCTCGGTGCCCATCCACCTTTTGTAGTGAATCAACATTTCAAGAATATGGTTTTGATAAACCACATGATATTCACCCTTTTGATAGGGAATGCAATGTAATGTAATATTCATTTGTTAATTACAAACATCATGTAATGTGTAATGTCCCCTCCGTTACGACTAGGAAGGAGAAACACCAAAGGTAATTTTTATTCTTTTGAAAGCATTAGGAAGTTAACCTCGACACATAAATCAGAAAAATGCATAATCAATGGCATCGTAATAAAATCATTACAAGTGACTCATCTTCATAATTCATAATGACGTAACCAATGCATCAATCAAAATTAGTAATGCCACATAATTAACAGATCATCATATTAAATAATGACAAAAATCAACAAGTAACATAAATGGAGACACAAGATAAACTAATCACAAGATAATCATAGAGAAATACCCTCCCAACCTACCCTGCAAGGTTAGGACCTCCAAGACATGTAAGAAACACTCAAGCCCAACATTCATCCAATTGATTTTGACCATTTACGGTCTCAGGGATGGCAACTGTTTTGAGGAACAAGGAGATGTCTACATCCCACTAACACAATCAAGTCCAAAATCCAACTCGCTAAATCAACAACATTAACGATAATCAATGGCGCAATAGTGTTCTAATGGACAATCACACATCACAGAAATTCCAAAGAGAAAGAGAATTTAATTACTAAATCAATCGACAATGACATAAGTTAAGGCACAATGCGTTCAAATTTATTTTATTTTCAAGGCGCAAAAGAAAACATCTACTTTACTTCAAGGCACATGACTAATCAACCATTTAATTCAACAATAATCAACATTATCTCAAGGTGTGTGTGTGATCTAAATAATTAATTAAACATAATCAACATCATTACAATGCGTGCAATTAATCTAAGCACTTAGGAATAATACATTAACATTTTTACAATGAACACACATAATCTAAAGTGTAAGCATTTAGGCATCAACATTAGTCCATAGCGCAAATCAATCTAATTACTTAATCATCAACATCATCCATTGTGCAAGGGAAATAAAATGCTCAATCAAGTATACATTAACATTTTAGTGGCACAAGAAGTAAACTACACACATGACTGTTCATACATCGCTTTCATATGATGGAGCAAAATAATTATCAATTAAATTTAAGGCGTAAAATAAGTCTAATCTATTAAATTTAGGGCGCAAGAAACTAGTTTCTTGTCCATTTATTTCCATGCGCAAGAGATCTAATCACATCCATTCAATCATACATCATCAATGTTTAATGGCGCAACATGATATTCTACTAAACCCTATCATTTTCCAGTCATCAAAGAAGGTAAAGGAGAAATAGGATATTCATAAGGATAAATAAATCAAGAATACAATTCAACTTAATCTTGGGTAGCATAATTATACATCTCAATTTAATGGCATCTTCTAGGAGCATGTGAGGGAATGCTGAAATTCATTTTCATTAAGAGAACCCATGCGAGGATGTATCCTCACAAACATACATTATGTTATCACTACTTACATTACGTATCCATCTATAACCCAAAACATCGAGTCTTATTAAATAGTAATAAGGAGAAATTCATAGTTGACTTATAATTTTATTTAAATAATTAAAACTCAAGTATCTTTAATGGGGAGAAACCATGAACACTTGGACATGAGCCCCAAGTTTATGAGTGACCTCCTTGGATTACTTGAGCATTGTAGTTAGCACTTGGACACATGACTCTAACTACTTTATCATTGCAATCAACACTAGTACATGGGACCCAATTTTATGCTCAATTATAAAATGATTGTTGTCCTTAATTATATCAGTTGACTTTGACCCATTTTTACCTTTTATAATTATCATATTCAATATATAATCATAATCATCTGCATAAGTATAAAATGATATAATTAATTATATTAATCCATGGCATTATATCATCATCAAGATTAAAATGAGCATATTAACATCTACATTGTTGATGAAAATAGGATATTAAAATGAGTATATTAACATCCATAGTATATTAAATGAGCACACTAACATATACATCATATTATCATAATCTGTTGAGGGTATTCATCAATGCCGGGAAAATGTGCAACAAAAAAATGCAAGGAAAAAGAAGCCAAGGCATTGGGATACATACAAATCACATAGGTGATACAATCCACCCAAAACACAGAGAAAACTTGCATGTAAGTTTCTAGTAAAAGGGTGGAGACACAAAGCCTTTAGCTCCCGAAAAAAATAGAGTAAGGACACCCAAAATCGTTGGGCAAGAGAAGGAAGGATAAGAGCCTTTAGTCCTCATAAAAATGTAAAGAAAGACACCCAAAATTGTCGGGCCAGAGAAGGAGGGCCCAGAGCCTTTACTCCTTAGAAAAAACACAGAGAAAAACACCCAAATTGCTTGGAAAGAGAAGGATGGAGCAGGGCCTTTACTCCTTAGGAAAAACAAATATAAAAACACCCAAATCATTGGGCAAGAGAAGGAGGGCGTAAGGCCTTTACTCCTTAGAAAAAACGTAGAGAAAAACACTCAAATCGTTGGGCAAGAGAAGCAGAACATTGCAGAGATAAATCAGGGAAATAAAACGCCCGGGGGGAGGTCTAATTTGGGATAAAATTTAAATTCCATACATAAATAAAATCAGGGATTAAAACGCCAAGATGGAGCTCTAAATTGGGACAAAATTTAAATTCCATACAAAGAGATAATCAAGGATTAAAATGCCAGGAGGGAGCTCTAAATTTTTCACAGATGATAGTGATGTAAATGCGTTGGGAAATGGTGTGAAGGAATTGATCCTTTACCCTCAAGAAGATGTAGAGGAACAAAAAAATGTGCTAATTATTTAAAGGGAAAAACACAGAGAAAAGAAAATAACAACAGAGAGAAAGGACTTAAATGAAAGGTTACAATCCACCCCCCACATCAACACCAAGGAAAAAAATCATGAAGCAAAAGACATGCAACTCGATGGACAAAGTCAAGAAGGGAAACACCGAGGTGAATACAATGAGTCAAATTGCTGAGAAAAATAAATTATAGAGAAACAAAAAGGAAATCTCGTTGAGGTTTCATAGTAAAAATCACAAGCATAACAAGAATCATCATACTAACTAAGCCTTAATAGTTAATAGGAAAATAAAAAACTGAGTGTTAGAAAAACATGACCATGGAGAAATAAATAAAACAAATGCAGAAACAAAACATAGAAGATACACAATACAATAGAGNTCTTTTCTTTTCCAACTCTGAGAAATCTGACTCTCTTATGTTTTCCATAAACACAATGCTCATAGAAGTCCAAATCAATTTGTTTAAGATCTGGCAACAAATTTATTTTGTGAAGTATTTGCATCCCCTTCTCACTCATCTGTCCAAGCCTATGAAGCCACAGTGTTGTATCCACTCCTGTAGAAGCTAACGAGATAGAAGAGTCAATATTACCAGTACATAAATACAATGTACCCACCTTCTCTCCTTTCGCTATCACCAATGATCCTTTGATGACCTTCCACGTCTTATCTGTAAATAAGGATATACAACCTTCACTTGCCAACTATCCTGTTGAAATTAGATTTTTCCTTAAATCTAGAACATGTCTTACCTCGTTCAACAACCACTGGTTTCCATTGCGTTGCTTTATTTTTACCTTTCCCATTCCAACAATTTTGCATGGCGCATCATCACCCAAATGAACCTATCCAAAATCACCTTGAACATAATCTAGAAAATGTTTCCTATGGGGTGTGGCATGAAATGAAGCCCATGAATATACTACCCAAGACTCAGAAATATTATCTATAGAAAGAATCAAAGCATCTTGTAACACATCACCTGTTACATTTGCTTCTTGATTTCTCTCCTATTTTCCATCTCTTTATTTCTTTGGAGCTCTACAGTCTTTCTTTAGATGTCCTTTCTTCCCACAATTCCAACACTCTATCTTTCCAAGTCTGGATTTGGATATGCCCTTCCTAGAATTCCCATGGTTCCTGAAACCCTTTCCTTTATCCTTTTGTCTTCCCCTATTCTCCATGTTCAACGCATTTCCTAATGTCTCACCTGTGTCATCGCATTTCCTCACTAAGGATAACACCAACAACATCATCAAATTTTAAAGTATTTGAACCAGAGACAAAGTTACTTACAACCATGTCCAATCCATTCCAGCTTTCTGGCAATGAGAATAATATTAGAAGAGCCCTGACCTCATCATCAAAGTCCACTTTTATAGAACTTAGTTGATTAATAACCGTATTAAAATCATTTAAATGATCTGCAACAAACCCACCTTCTGACATATTCATATTAAATAATTTCTTCATTAGAAATACCTTATTGGATGTCGAGGGTTTTTCATACAATTTGGCCAATGCGTCCATCAAACCCTTCATTGTCTTTTCTTTCAAAATATTGAAAGCCATTGACGCTGCCAGGCTCAATCGTATCGTTCCTAGAGCCTTTATGTCAAGAATATCCCATTCTTCATCCTTCATAGCTGTCGGCTTCTTTTATATTCCGCCCAATGGTAGGAATATATCCTTCTGATATAAATAGTCTTCCATCTGCATCTTCCATAACTGGTAGTTTTGGCCGTTAAATTTCTTGACCCTAAACTTTCCATCTTCTGACATTGCTCCCACTCGAACCAGGAACCCTCTTTTCCTGTGAGTTACCTTTCTCTTTGATACCAGTTGTTAGAAAAACATGACCATGGAGCAATAAAATAAAACAAATGCAGAAACAAAACATAGAAGATACACAATACAATAGAGACACAAATTTATGTGGTTCACCCAGTGTGGGCTACGTCCACCAGAGAAATTGCCAGGTCCTTCCTTTATTATTATCCAACATATGAAGGGATACAACCTACAACAAACCCATTGTAACTTCCTCTTCTTTCTCTCACAGTCTCCTATCTCAGAAT
>SNQJ01S0026911.1:58562-74536 GCA_010110895.2 Picea sitchensis
AATTTATGTGGTTCACCCAGTGTGGGCTACGTCCACCAGAGAAATTGCCAGGTCCTTCCTTTATTATTATCCAACAAATGAAGGGATACAACCTACAGAAAAACCCGTTGTAACATCCTCTTCTTTCTCTCATAGTCTCCTATATTAGAATACAATACTCACCATAATGGATAGCCACAATACATTTCCCTCATAACAGAGGGTTTCCTTCTAGGGAAAAAAACCCTAACACAATTTCTACCATTAGATTTGCGACCTTATAATGAACGGTCCAAATTTACAATGAAATTCCAATATACATTTACAAGGAAATTTTTCCTTCGGGGACCTTCTTGCCAAAGAACCCGCCAACCGGGGGGATAGCCCCCCCCGGACCCCGCAGAGGGGGTACCCCCCCTCTGCACTCCCCCGCGTGAAAGAGTGTACATACTTTTGGGGTGTAAAGTCTTCATGGGGTATAAACACATCTGAAAGCAAGGACCTCTGAATCAGGAAAATAATCAAGCTCCACAACCAACACTGAGATCACTCTCAATGATCTATACATCAAATTTTTAATCACAGTTCTTGGCAAATTCTAAAAAATCATTACAAATTAAAAATTTTGCAATTATAATCCTCAAGAGAGTATCGTAACTGAAGATGAGAATTCAAAGATGTTCTACCACGCTTGCACTCTATCCAACTCCCTTCTTGCTAACTGTGGAGACTTCATCGGTACCTCCTAGACAACAATAGGGGTACTCTTCTTCCCTCTTATCGCCCTGATCCACAAAGGGGCCACACACAACCACAACCAGAATCCTCTAGCTCCCAGCTCACCTCACAAGGTAGAGCTATCACTCTCTCTCTCTCGAGCTAGATATCCCAACTCTCACAAGTAAAACCAGTCAGAATGTTTGCAACATAACCTTACTCATAACCAGTGTGATCCATTCCTCCTCTCAGCCATTTGTTTTATATAATTTCCTTAGTGACAACTTGTCATTTCACATTTAATTCAATTTTTTAATTTAATTAGGAATTATTCCCCCCATAATATTGTCACCCGTTCCCTTAGCTACATAAGTAAATCCACAATTTAATTTAATTAAAAGTCAATTTCCTTCATCCATGCTAAAACTGCTCCTAAAATGATTCCTAGTTGTCCCTTTATTCCCTTTATTTCCCATATATGACTGACAACTTTCTAAAATAGAGTTGAGTTAAAATACAAATGTTCTCTAGTTAGACTACACTCTAGATACCTTTCTATGCTTACAAATTCTTGCATGCTTTATTCCTTTCTTATTTTAATTTCTAATTTGGTATTTAGTTGCACAAAGTGTATTAAATCACTCTTTAGATTTGTTTTATTTTTATCTTTTGATTTCATAAATTGATTTACTTCACCCCTCATTATTTAATTTATAAATTAGTTTTTAGTCTTCTCACTAATATTAGTCTTAGGCTTAGTTACATTTTTATTTGCATGAGCTTATACCCTTAGGGATTATGCTTAATAAATTTGTTATTTAGTTAATTAATTAATCAATTAATTAATTCAATAGGTGCTCAAGATTTTATAAGGTTTAACATTCGCTCAAAATTTTCTAGGCCACCTAGATTCATTAACTCATTTTTTTAAAAATACTGTTATGTTCCCTTCAAGACGCACTCAGTACTCCAAGGGTGCAAGTCACCTTTTATTCAAATTTTAATTACGCGACATGCCCTTCAAGATGCAGTACATGCTCCAAGGGTACCACCCACCTTTGACTGGTTTTGGTAGCTTTCCAAACCTTGGAGTCAATAATCCATTCAAGCAACCTTGTGAGAGACTAAGGGCGTCTAAGGAATAAGGACCATGCCTTATTGCGTGCCTCTTAGAATCTTCATGAGAAACTGTCTCTATGTTCCTTCATGGCATAGTGGATCTCTAGAACTAGGTAATCGTTGACCTACAATTTGAGCCACGACGAGAGTGCTAGTAGGTTGTGACAGGGGTGTTTCCACACCTCTCGCTCAATATCTGGTTGTTGTGCATGGATCCTTTACTCCTTATGTGAGTCTGATTAGAAAGCAATCGTCATCCTGCATCCATCAACAAAAAATTGTCAATGATCCATAAACAACATCATAATATACCTAATCATATGTCACATATGCATAAATAAAATACTCAAACCAATACAATCAACTCCCTGACTCGATCTAGAGTCCAAGGAGGTCCATTGATGCCATCGAAATCCTCAATCTTTCAAGTGTCCTGCACACTCAAGGGAATCGTCAATATCATATGTTAATACATAGATATCCAATAAAATAACATCATAATACATCAACATCATCATAATAATCCATGAGTGAAACAAACAACATATACTAAAACCGGATCACTTGCATGCAAGTGTCCTCAAGAATAAGTCAATAACATGTGCTCACAAGAGTAGGATGTTACATAAACCCCCTCTTGTTTTAAACTTCATTACGAACTTTTACAGTATATAAATGTAGTAATAAAGCATCTAACAAGATCTAAAAGTCTAACTATCAAATAAATATGGAAATTGTTGGCGCATATCATATGCATCCTCCCAAGTAGCCAAGCGTGGACGATAATTTTCCCACTGGACCTTGACCTAATCAATTTTTCGACGCCACAACTGTCAAATGCGATGGTCCAGAATGCAGATCGTCTCCATCATTATTTCACCCTCCTCCGACACCTGCAATTAACTCATGTCAATCACATGTGTAGGATCACTAACATAATGTCTCAAAACAGATACATGAAAAACATCATGCATACGCCTCAAAGAATTAGGAAAGGATAGTTGATAGGCCACGAGTCCTTTCTTTTCCACAACTTCAAAAGGTCCCACAAACCTAGGAGATATTTTCGCACCCTTTCCAAACTTGATCGAAATCTTATATGATTTCACCCATAAGAAGACTCGATCACCAAATTCATCACTACGGTCAATGTGATGTGCATCGACGTAACTCTTCTGCTGATCTTGTGCTTCTTTAATCCTTTGTCTTATCATTTACATTTGTTATTCCATTTCTTGGATCTCTTATGATCGTACCAGGACCCTATCCTCAAGTCGATCCCACATCAAAGGCGTATGATACGATCACCCATAAATAAACTCAAATGGCACCATCTTAATGGTGCTTTGATAGTTGTTGTTGTACATAAACTCTACCAGTGGAAAGAACTCTTCCAAATGATTATGTTGGTCCATCATGTACATATGCAACATATCCTACAAGATTTGGTTCATTATTTTTTTCTTCCTATCTGTCTTAGGGTGATAAGATATACTACAGTTAAGTTGGGTTCCAAAGGCCTCTTGGAAACTGGTCCAAAATTGTCCTATAAACACTAATCCTTGATCAGATATGATCCTTTTAGGCACAGCATGCAATCTCACAATCTCACTGATAAAAATTCTAGCTGTGTTTGGTGCATGATACATCGTACGCATAGGGATAAAATGTGCACTCTTCATTAGAGTGTCAACTAACATGAAAATCGAGTCGTGCCTCCTTTCCGTCAATGAGAATCCCACAATAAAGTCCATAGAAATGACCTCCCATTTTGATTCCGTAATATCGTATGGTTGTACTAATCCTACCAGATGTCTATGTACAGCCTTTACTTGTTGGCATTCCAGACATCTATCCATGTAGTTAACTATGTCCGCCTTCATTCCTTTCCAGAAGAATAAGGGCTTAAGGTATGCCCTTATCTTCGTGACTCCTGGATGAGCCATGTGCATTTCTCTATTAGCTTCGCTTAACATCCAACTTCTCAATTCGTCGTTAGGTGGTACAAAAATCTTGTTATTATACCTCATTAATCCGTCATTATCCAATTAAAATCCCTGAAACTTTGGTACCAACATGGCGTCTTGTTGGATATTTTCCTTAACCTCTTTATATTAGTCATTTTTTCACTGTATAGTTAGAATATTTTCTCGAAGATTCTTCTGAAGAGGTATTACTGAAAATATGTGTGGTCTTCGACTCAATGCATCTGCCACTCTGTTCATGGTTCCTTTTATGTGGGTAATATCAATATCATATTCGCTAAGAAGTTCTAACCAACTCCTTTGTCTCATGTTCAAGTCACTTTGCATAAAAATGTGTTGCAAACCACAATGGTCCGTTTTCAATTGGAATTCATGTCTAATGAGGTAGTGTATCCATGCTATTAGGGAATACACAATGGCCAAAAACTCCAAATCATGCATGGCGTAGTTCTCTTCCTGATTTCTTAGTTTCCTTGAGATGTAAGCGATCAATCGACCGTCTTGCATCAAGACTCCGCCTAAGCCTTCTTTGCATGCATCTATGCATACTAGCAAGTCCTCAGCCATGTTGGGGGATGTTAGTATCTGCGTTTTCGTCAACAACTCCTTGAGCCTTTGAAATTATTCTGTGCATTTCTCTGTCCATAATTTTTTTTTGTTTTTCTTCTACAATTCTATAATCAGATTTGCTCTCTTTGAAAAACCTTTGACGAACCGTCAATAATATCCCGCTAAACCCATGAAGCTATCTAATTCTGGTATGTTCGTCGGTGCAGGACATTCCATAATAGCTTCTACCTTCACTGGATCCACAATGATACCTTCACCGAAGATAACATGCCTTAAATAATTAATCCTCAATTGGTAAAAAGAGCATTTTGACAGTTTCCCGTATAACTCGTTTTCTCGTAAAAATTATAGTACTAAGCGCAAATGTTCGTAATGTTCTTCCTTCATTCGAGAATATATCAATATGTCATCAATGAATGCTTGAAAAAACTTGTCCAAGTATTCGGGGAACACCCCGTTCATCAAGCTCATGAATACCCTTGGGGCGTTTGTCTATCCAAACGGTAAAATGGTAAACTCATAATGTTCGAACCTCGACTTGAATGTGGTCTTAGGAATGTCTTCCTCCTTGATACATAACTAGTGATATCCTGATCTCAATTTGATCTTTGAAAACACTTCTACGCCTTTCATTTTATCAAACAAATTGTCTATTCATGGTAATGGATACTGGTTCTTGATCATTTCCTTGTTCAATTGAAGGTAGTCAATATAGATTATCCACAACCCATCCTTATTTCATATTAAAATAACAGGTGCACCCCATGGTGACACACTTAGACGTATAAGTCCTAGGTCCAACAACTCCTTCATTTTCATTTTCGACTCTTGTAACTTAGGCGTTGACATCTGATAAGGTGTTCTTGCAATCAGTTCGGTTCCAAGTTTTAAGTCAATGGTAAATTCTAATTCTCTTTCTGGTGGAAAAATCGATAACTCTTCTCGAAACACGTCAGTGAACTCTTGTACTACCAGAAGGTTTTCTATCCCTTCTTCCTCTCCCTTGTCATTTAGCGCTATGATTGCATATAAATTACATCCCTTGCGCATGCTCTTCTACAGCTATAGCGAAGAAACAAACCTCAAGGACACTCCCTGGTTTCTTCCCACGATTACTCATCTATGTCCCTCATCATCAGTCAAAATCAACTGTTTCGCCTTACAGTTGACTATCGCATCATGCGATTCCAACCAGTCCATACCAATCATGACGTCATAAGATCCTAAGAATGTGACATATAGGTTTACCTTCATTACATAATCTCCCAGGTTGAGGCTACAATCTGTAACCTTTCCTCCAACCTTATTCTTGGCACTCAAATCCATTTCCACGTAGCTAAACTCACCCTATTTGACTGCCTTTACCTTAATTCGTTTTAGTGTTGCACCAGAAATAAATCTCTCTATCACACTGTGATTTATCAAAACACTAAATATTTGGTCAATGATGGTACTTGACATGTTGAGCACAATAGACTGGTGCTTGGCTGGTGGTTATTCACCATTGCATGAATCTTTTGGGCCTTCCCAAAATCTCCAACGGTAGTGTGTCCAACTGACTCGGCTTCTCTGGCTCTCTCAACCAGATAATATTGTTGGTAATGTGGCTCTCCACATGTCCAATTTCTGGTCTCTGGCGTAGTAATTTGTGTCCCTAAAGTAGTAGAGGATAACCCACCAACCTAAAACCCTGGTTTGTTCTACTAAAAAGGCCTAAACTATTTTTGTTGTGGACGACGTTGTTTTTGGTGTTTTGTTCCTCTATAGAGAGTCTTCTACCGAGGCATAATTCGTCATGGTGTCATGAATGTGGATCCTCTCGAAGTACTTTGATACCCTGATGTATGTCTAGCTAGATTTTGATGCTAATGCACACCAGATGTCACCTATCCCATCGGTCTCATAAAATTCCTTCCCTAACCCTCGCTGATCAACTCTTCCTTAGCTATGAGGGGCTTCTGGACAACATCATGCAATGTCTAAGGCATTAGGATCCTCACCTTCGCACAAACGATGACTTTAAGTCCAAACACAAAATTGTTTACCTTGAGCTTCTAAGTGTTCATATGTGGATCATACCTAGGAAGCTCCATGAATCGAGCCTCATACTCGAGCACCGTACGACCACCCTATCGCAAGGCATTGAACTCATTGAGCTGGCGCTCAATGAATTCCTATGAAAAATTGATCTGGATTTTATGAGAAGAATGAAATGAATACATATTATTAAAATATCCTTAACACAGAATAACAAAGATACAATAAAATTGTTTTTCTATTCAATAAGGAAATAAGATGAAACTGTAAAATGCAGCGGAAAACAAGCTTGTTGGAATGGTGGCAGCTTATCTCTGAGAAGAGAAGTGACGACTGCACTCATTCACAAGAAGATTATTAAAATGAGGCTCTAAAGGAATTTTTACAATAAATAGGAATGTCAAAAATCCTAGACATCCAAAAACCTAACCGTAGGAGATGAAGTGCTAAAAGTCATGTGGACCCCATTTGGGTAAGTTAGTACATCAACTTCTTGGGGTTGTAACTTTTTCATACGATCTCTATTTTAGGTGCACGATAGCCTGTTGGAAAGGTATCATTGAGGATATTAATTTTGGGGGCTCAATCAGAGCCTTTGAATATAATTGAGAAGCTCAATTCCAAAAAACCTTCATTTAGGCCCTCAAAATGGCCCTAGAAGTTAAAAACTGCTAAAAATAATAAATTGGCAAAATTGCCAGAAAACTGTTTTGAGCGAGTTGGAAAAGGTGGGTGGCCACCGATATCCACCTGTATCAATAATCCCTCCTTAGGAAGAAATTTTATACATTGCATTGAGTTCCCCAATTAGATGAGGAAATTTCTGCTGAATTTGGCCTTGGGTGAGCCACTTGCCTTGGTGGAGGAGTTGCCCTGCTTTGACGACTCGATAAAGTTGGATCCTTTATTGTTGAGTACCCTTGATATGTGTTTCCACAATCCAATCACTCAATTCATGTTGCATGCATTCAAGGTTGATATATGTTGGTGTCAACTTCTCTGCTATCTCTGAGGTGTCCAATAATGGTGGGAAATATGGTCGAAGGAGAGCCACGTTGAAGAGTGGGTGCAGGCCAAGGAAAGGCAGAATGTTGAGCTCAAAATAATTGTAAAACACAACCTTGGTGATGGTTTACGACCCATAACAGAGTGGGAGAATCTTTCGATGGGGCACTCTAAGGAGTTATTTCTGCAAGTGAAACCAAACTTTGTCTCACACCTGAAAATTATGTGGCACCAGATGTTGATCATGGCCCTGCTTGTACTTGGCATTAGACTTTTGTAGAATATCCTGAACCTGTTGGTGGATGTGATGGATCCGCTCAATGAACCGGGTGGCTTTGTCATCTTCTAGTGGATCAGGGGACGAGTCAACCGAGGTGGTCACTAGGGGTAGTGCAACATCCATGCAACACAGTGGTTGGAATCCCAACCCCACCTGAAAGGGGTTGTGGCCAGTTGAGCTATGCAGGGCTTAGTTGTAGCTATGATGGAAATAGGGAAGACTCTCATCCCATTTGTGTGGTTTTTTCGAATTGTACATATGCAGGATATGTATAATCATCCGATTGACGACCTCAGTTTGGCCATCTGTGTGGGGGTGGAAGGAAGTGGATTTGGTGAGCTTGGTATCTAATAGTGACCAGAGTCTTGACTAGAATGTGTTGAGGAACCGACTGTCACGGTCTTAGATAATGGTTTTTGGGATCCCAAAATGTACCCATACTTGTTCAAAGAAGATATTGGCAATGGATTCTACTGTGATTTTCTTCTTGCAAGTGGTTAGAATCGCCATCCTGTAAAAGCAATAAACAACCACAAAAACATATTCATTTTCCCTCTTGGTGGATGAGAGGCCTGACATGTAGTCCATTGATATGGATTCCCATGACATGTCAGGAGTAGGACTTGGGGTGTACAGTCCCTGTTTCTTAGTGGCCGGTTTGGCAATAGCACAGGCGGTGCAAGACCTGATATACTTGTCGACTTCCTGTCGAAGTTTCAACCAGTAGAAATGTTTCTGCAACACTGCCATTGTCTTTTCAATGCCAAAGTGTCCTTCCACCCAAATGTAGTGAGATTCCCAAATAAGCTTTGTGTGCTTTCTTGATGGAACACAGAGATGACCTAGACGACACAACAACCCGTCTTGAATATGGAAATTAGTGACCATTGAGTTGGAGCCCAACATTTGGTACGTGGTGGAGAAGTCAGGGTCTGTCTCGTAGAGGTGAGGTCATCTGGAGGTATCATGGCCGCAAGAGTCTAGCACTATGGTGAGTGTCATTATTGGAGGTCCGCTAAGGAAATCAACAACTCGATTGGTACTTCCTATTTTATACTTGATGTTGAGGTGGAAATGTTGTAAGTATGTGGACCACTTTTGATGGTGGTCATTCTGCAATTTTCCTTGGGTCTGCATGAACTATAGTGGCTTGTGATTAGTGTGGATGACTATCTCCTTCCCAAGAATGTAATGTATCCATTGGTGGTAGGATTTGACATTGGGGTACATTTCTTTTCCATAAGAAGGGTACTTATGGATAGCATCTGATAGTGTCTCACTATGATATTCCATGGGGTGGTTGTGCTGAGTGAGAATGATGCCCACATCATAGTCTGAAGCATTTGTCTCGATCTCAAAGTGATGTTGTAGTCCGATAATGAAAGTACTGGGGATGAGCACAAATTCTTATTCAATTCATCGAAGGCTTATTGTTGGGACATTCCCCACACAAATTTTTCCTTATCGCCACCCCTGGTTACTTGGATGAAGGCCCATGCGATATGAGAGAATCCCAACATGAACCTACGATAGAAATTGGCGAGGAACAAGAATATCCAAAGTTCATTGAGTCTGGTTGGGGCTATTCAGTCATAGATGACCTGGATATTGGCTAGATACACATGCACACCATGCAGATCAATGATGTAGCCTAAGTAATGGACCCTGTCCATGCCGAAGGAGCATTTTCCCAATTTTGCATATAGTTTATGCTGTCGCAAGGTGTGCAAAACCTATTGAATATGCTACAAGTGTTTCGCCCAAGTCTTGTTGTAGATGAGGATGTCATTCAGATAAATCACTAAAAAATTATTGTTCAAAGGTCGTACGATATCATCGATCATCCTCATAAAAGTTGTTGGAGCATTTGTCAAACCAAAGGGCATGACCAAACATTCCCAAAGACCTTCTTTTCAATTAAAGGAGCTCTTCCATACATCTGTTTGTTTTATCGGGACATGGTGGTATCCAGACTTGAGATCAATATTACTAAAGTATTTGGCCCCCATGAGTTGATCAAGGAGGTTGTCTATTCGGGGGATCTAGTACCAATTTTAGACAGTGATTTTCTTCAGGGCTCAATAATCAATGCAGAGTCTCCAGGTCTCATCTTTCTTTTGCACCATCACGATTGGGATCCCACAAGGAGATGCATTGGGATGTATGTGCCCCTTGTGGAGCCGTTCTTGGATATACCTCTTGATCTCCTCACTTTCTAACAGAGAGTGGTGGTAGACTGGCCCATTGGAAAGTGGTGCACCTGGGGTCAGATCGATGGGATGCTTGACCTGGCAGTGCAGAGGTACCCTGGTAGGAGATGAGAATATATCTTAGTATACTTCCATGACCTTATCCACTTTATTCTATTGTGTGGATATATAGGCCATGGAGGCCCTCGATGTGGTTGCGATCTTTCACTCACTCTAGAAGAGAATAAAAAAAAAGACAAATTTCCCAGTCTGAGAGATGACCTTATTGCATTTCTTGGAAGAGATCAAGAAAATAATACTAGGAGGAACTGCCTTGGGTATTTTGTACAATTTCCTATTCAAAGTAATAATAACACTGCGAGTTCTAGACTCATATACAACATGACATTTCCATAAATAAGGTTTCCCCAAAAGAACATTACAAACATCGAGAGGAGAAACATCACACAATACCTCGTCTTTTAAGGGCTTGATGTCGTATGACAGTTGACACTAGTGGTTGACACGGAGATCGCTTCCTTGGTGAATCCATCCAATGGTGTAGGGTTGTGAGTGCATTGTTGTCAATAGTGCCAGCTGCTTGACGACCTTTGCTGAGATGAGGTTCTTCTATCTACATTTATCAATGGTGAAGTGCGGTAGGGTGCCTTTTACCCACGTTTGTGAATGGAAGAGGCGCTCACCTTCTTCTGGCTCATCTAGTTCACTAGTATGGAGTTTGGTGGTAGAAACAGTGGCACTAGGTTCCGTGTCAATGATTCATATTCCCTTTTCTCGTTCTGACTCAAATTCAGAAACCACATCTAATTCATAGGATTTCACTTCGGCCACTAGTGACTGCTTTGAGCGGCAATCAATAGTGTTGTGCCAAGGGCTCTTATGGAAGTCACACCACTTCCTGATATCTTTCTTTGTTTTTCTGGTGTCCTTCCTTGCTTTTGGCTTGCATTGGTTGTCCTGATATTGTCCATATTTTATCTTTCCTTTGTTTTGTGGGTTGGGGCTGCCCCTTCCTAGATTTTGTTGGGAGGGGTTCCCAGGCCCAAATTGCCATGTATTTTGTTGGAGCTTCTGCTCAATTTTGATGGCATATCGATAGGCCACGCCTAAGGAAGAGATGTCTATAAATTCCATTTCAGTCTGGATGTATCTGTGCAAAGCACGAAATTTTTCTCTAAATATTTGATACCCAGCTTGGTGCACAAGGTATGGAAGATATTTGTGAACTTTCGCATCGCTTGGTCTCTTTCTTTCCGCAGTGTGGTCCATTTGGTATACAAGTCGTCATAACTTCTGATAGGGTAGTATTGTTCCTTAATAACATCCCTAAAGGATTCCCAGGTGGTCATGACTATAAATAATGAGGGTTACACTATTTCCTTTTTCTCACAAAACTTTTCCCACCAATATTTGACATGGGGAACGTCTTTGAGGAGTGAAAAAATAATATTTTCTCTATTCGAAAAGTTATGGACAAAAAAATACCATTCTAGTAGATTCAACCACTTGTCTACCCCATCTGCATCTATCTGACCTTCAAATATAGGAATATCAAAGTTTATTTGTACCTTGAAGGGGGCGGGGCCTCTGCTCGAGGAAGATGCGTCACCTGTTGGTAGCTGCCAAAGTCTTTGCGTGAAATAATCCATCGTCTCATTCCTCTGTTGTGTGAGGACTTCCTTAAGAAACATTTTGAAAGGATCTTCTATCCCGTCATATTTCTTTTCTCCTTCCATGAGAGGTTTCTTGGGCATGCAAGAGCTTTTTTCCTCAAGAGAAACAATCTCGAGACCTAATTCTTTGTACCCTGACCTTGTTAGGGGCATGCATTAAGACGACAAGGAGAAGACTGCTCTAATAACACTGATCCAGATTTTATGAGCAGAACGAAATGAATACAGATTATTAAAATATTCTTAACACAAAATAACAGAGATAGAGTAAAATTGGTTTTCTATTCAATAAGGAAATAAGCTGAAACTGTAAAATGTAGTGCAAAACAAGCTTGTTGGAATGGTGAGGGCTCATCTCTGAGAATAGATGTGACGGATGCGCTCATTCACAAGAAGATGATTACAATGAGGATTTGAAGTCCTTTTTACAATAAACAAGAATTTCAAAAAACCTATACATCCAAAAACCTAACCTTAAGAGATGAAGCGCCAAAAGTCACGTGGGCCCCATTTGGGTAAGTTAGTACATCAACTTCCCAGGGTCGTAACTTTTCAATACGATCTTCATTTTAGGAACACGATAGACCGTTGGAAAAGTATCGTCGAGGCGATTAGTTTTGGGGCCTAAATCAAAGCCTTCATCTATCATTGAGAAGCTCGATCCTGAAAATATTCATTTAGGCCCCTAAAATGGCCCCATAAGTTAAAAATTGCTAAAAATATTAAATTTCCAAAATTGCCAGAAAATTGTTTTGAGCGAGTTGGAAAAGGTTGGTGGCCACCAATATCCACCTTGATCAAAAATACCTCTCCTGAAACTGCTCCTCAAAAATTTCCCATGACACGTCTTCGACGGTCATGTTCAGTTGTGGTAGGAGCGTCTTCCACCATAGAAGAGTGCTCCCCTTTAGCTAAAAGACCAGCATGCAAAATTTCATGTTGGAGGTGTAATCACGAATTGCGAATCACATCGTCAGGTTCTCTAACCATGCCTTGGTGGCTATGTTGTCCATGGCACCCAAGAACGCGGGAAACTTGACTTTCTCGAGTTCTCTATGAACGCTACCAATACCGGCTGGGGCGCATTCTGGACCCTCAGGGGGTACATGCACCCTGGCCTAATCTCTATTTAGATGGTTAATCAAGGCCTCTAACATACTCTGAAATGACCTCATCAACCCAACCACATCCCCCAAAACAATCTGCTCCTGTCCAATGACTTGTTCTTCTCCTTGGGGGTTAGACCCCTCTGGCATGGATGCTATTGGAGGCATCACACCTCCTCCCCTAGCACCACGTCATCCTCTCCCGTGACATACTCTAACCATGATTACCTGTAGGGACACAATTCAATTTAATTAGTGATAAATTATTAATCAAGTGTTTAATATAGTGGATGACGTAATGATCCCAAGTTGTGGGGTTGAACCTGCTCTGATACCATATGTAACGACCCCTCCATTATGACTAGGAAGGCGAAGCACCAAAGGTAATTTTTTTAAAATAATTAGGAAGTTAAACTCAACACATAAATCACAACAATTCTTAATCAATGACATCATAATGACATCAACACATAAATCACAGCAACGCCTAATCAGTGACATCATAATCAGTGACATTTTAATTAGTGATAAATTATTAATCAAGTGTTTAATATAGTGGAAGGAGTAATGATTCCAAGTCGCGGGGTTGAACCCTCTCTCATACCATATGTAATGTCCCCTCTGTTACAACTAGGAAGGTGAATCATCAAAGGTAAAATATTTTTTTAAAGCATTAGGAAGTTAACCTCAACACATAAATCACAACAACGCCTCATCAATGACATCGTCACAATCCATAACGACATCACCAATGCATCAATCAAAATTAGTAACAACACATAATGAACAAATCATCATATTATATAATGACACAAATCAACAAGTAACATAAATGGCAATGCAAGATAAACTCATCACAATATAATCATAGAGAACTACCTTCCCAACCTACCCTACAAGGTTAGGACCTCCAAGACATAGAAGCAATGCTCAAGCTCGAGATTCATTGGATTGATTTTTACCATTTAAGGTCTCAGGGCTGGCGAATGTTCTGAGTAACAAGGAGGTGTCTACATCCCACTAACACAATCAAGTCCAAAAACTAACTAGCTAAATCAACAACATTAATGATAATCAATGATGCAATAGTGTTCTAATAACCAATCACACATCACATAAATTCCAAAGCGTGAGGGAATTTAATTACTAAATCAATCATACAACGACATAAGTTAAGGCACAATTCACTCAAATTTATTTTATTTTTAAGTTGCAAAAGCAGGCATCTACTTTACTTCAAGACACGTGATTAATCAACCATTTAATTCAACAATAATCAACATTATCTCAAGGTGCACCGCTGATCTAAATACTAAATTAAACATAATCAACATCATTGCAATGTGTGCAATTAATCTAAGCACTTAGGAATCATACATTAACATTGTTACAATGCATGTGATTAATATAAAGCATAATCATTTAGGCGTCAACATTAGTTCATAGTGCAAAGCAATCTAATTACTTAATCATCAACATCATCCATGGCACAAGGGAAATCAAATGCTCAATCAATTATACATTAACATTTTTAGTGGCCCAAGAAGTAAACCACACATGAACATTCATACATCGCTTTTATATCATGGTTAAAAATAGTTATCAATTAAATTTAAGGCATAAAATAAGTCTAATCTATTAAATTCAGGGCGCAAGAAACTAGTTACTTGTCCATTTATTTCCATGCACAAGAGATCTAATCACATCCATTCAATCATACATAAACAATGTTTAATTGCACAATAGGGTATTCTACTAAACCCTATCATTTTCCAGCCATCAAGGCGGGTAAAGGAGAAATAGGATATTCATAAGGATAAATAAATCAAGAGCGCAAATCAACTTAATCTCAAGTAGCATAACTATACATCTCAATTTAATGGCATCTTCTAGGATCATGTGAGGGAATGCCAAAATTCATTTTCATTAAGAGAACACATACGAGGATGTATCCTCACAACCATAGAACAAGTTAACACTACTTACATTACGTATCCATCTATAACCCAAAATATCGAGTCATATTAAACAGTAATAAGGAGAACTTTGGAGTTGACTTTTAATTCTATTTAAATAATTCAAGATCAAGTATATTTAAAGGGGATAAACCATGACACTTGGACATGAGACCCAGGTTTATGAGTGACCTCCTTGGATTACTTAAGCGTTGTAGTTAGAACTTGCACACATGAATCTAACTACTTTATCATTGCAATAAACACTTGTACATGAGACCCAATTATATGCTCAATTATAAAGTCAATTATATTAGTTGACTTCGACCCATTTTTACCTTTTATAATTATTATATTCAATATATAATCATAATCATCTGCATAAGTATAAAATAATATAATTAATTATCTTAATCTATGGCCTTATATCATCTCAAGATTAAAATGAGCATATTAACATCTACATTGTTGATGACATTAGGGTATTAAAATGAGCATATTAACATCCACAATATATTAAATTATCACACTAACATCTACATCATATTATCGTAATTCGCTGAGGGTATTCATCAACGTTGGCAAAATATGCAACAAAAAAATGGAGGGAAAAAGGAGTTAAGTCATTGGGATACATACAAATCGTAGAGGTGATAAAATCCACCCAAAATGCAGAGAAAACTTGCATGTAAGTTGCTAGGAAAAGGGTGGAGATGCAGAGCCTTTAGTTCCCCAAAAACGTAGAGTAAGGACACCAAAAATTATTGGGCAAGAGAAAGAAGGTGCAAACCCGTTACTCCTCAGAAAAACTTAGAGAAACAAACCAAAACCGTTGGGTAAGAGAAGGAGGGCACAAAGCCTTTACTTCTCCGAAAAAATGTAGAGAAAAATATAGAAGTCATTGGGAAAGAGAAGGAGGGCACAGGGCCTTTACTCCTCAGCAAAAACATAGAGAAAAACACCCAAATCGTTGGGAAAAAGGAGGGCACAGGGCATTTACTCCTAAAACAAAATGCAGAGAAAAGCACCCAAATCATCAGGCAAGGGAAGAAGAAAATCATAGAGATATATCATGGAAATAAAACACCAGGAGGGAGCTCTAATTTGGGTGAAAATTTAAATGTCATACACAGAGATAATAAAGGATTAAACCACCATGAGGGAGCTCTAAATTGGGAAAAAATTTAAATTCCATACACAGAGATAATCAGGGATTAAAACCCGATGAGGGAGCTCTATTTTTTTTTTCATAGGACAATGATGTAAATGCATTGGGAAACTGTGTGAAGGCGCTGAGCCTTTACCCTCAAGAAGAGGCAGAGGAAATAAAAAACAAGT